>ML780824.1:1588598-1621091 GCA_009831015.1 Picea engelmannii
TTACAAATAATGGCCTAAAGCCGACATAATTAAAATAACATTACTAATATAAATTACAACTAATGGCCTAAAGCCGACATAAATAAAATAGCATTACTAATCTAATATGCCCCAATTAAGGGGTAATGAGCCAATATTAGGGCCTAACAGAACCTCACAGTGAGGGCAGCATACCGAACAGAGATGAGATTATGCTGACAATAACTCTTATCCTCGTACTAGAGGTAGAGGAAGAGGAAGAGGTGGAGTAATCACATGCTTCACATGTGGAAAGAATGGGCACAAGTCTTACGAGTTTCCAGATAAAAAGAAGGAAAATAGAGAATCTCACATCACAGAAGCACAGAGGCAGGATGTTGAGGAAAAAGACGATGAGGGCAGAAGATCGTTGATGATGCGAAAAGTCCTTTTGACACCCAAGAAGGAGGTGGAGAGTTCAATCCAAAGGACCAGACTTTTTAGGACTGCTTGCAAGGCTAAGGACAAGGTATACAAGGTCATTGTAGACAGTGGTATCACGGATAATCTCGTTTCTACGGAGATGGTAGAGAAGCTAGAGCTGGAGACAACTAATCATCCAAGCCCATACAGAGTTTTGTGGCTAGAAAAAAGACATCAGGTAACTGTCACTAAACAATGTTTAGTTGAATTCGAGATAGGAGGATATAATGATAAGATATTGTGTTATGTCATTCCTATGAACGTTTGTCATCTATTGATGGGTAGACCATGGCAATATGACAGGAATGTGATTCATGATGGGAGAATGAACACATATACCCTGGAAAAGAATGGGAGGACTCACATGTTGCTTCGAATCAAGGATAAGGAGGTGAAACTGGAAGTAAGAAACACTGTACTTCTCATGAGTGGGAAGGAACTTCTTATAGAGGTTAAGAAGAAGGAGGATCCACAGTTCATTGTGGTCAGGAAACCAAGAATTGTTTTGACTAGCACTAGGGTGGATGATTTACCAGAAGAAGTTGAGGAATTACTGGAAGAGTTCGCTGACATAGTAGTGGAAGAATTACCTCGTTCGTTGCCACCAATCAAAAGTGTGAATCATCATATTGATCTCATACCAGGAGACAGTTTTCCAAACAAAGCCATGTATAGATTGATGCCGCAGGAGAATGAGGAGGTTAAGAGGCAAGTCCAAGAGTTGTTGGACAAAGAGTTGGTCAGGGAAAGCTTGAGTCCATGTGTTGTTACAACAGTACTCAGTTCGAAAAAAGACGGAGGCTGGAGGATGTGTGATGACTTGAGGGTGATCAACAAGATAACCATCAGGTACATATTTCCATTGTCGAGGATGGATGATCTGATGGATTGCTTGAGTGGAGCAATGTATTTTTCAAAGATTGATTTGAAAAGTGGTTATCATCAGATCCGCATGAGAGAAGGTGATGAATGGAAGAAAACATTCAAAACTAATGAAGGGTTGTATGAATGGCTTGTTATGCCGTTTGGCTTAACAAATGTGTCGAGTACCTTCATGAGGTTGATGAACGAAGTCCTGAGGGAGTTCATCGGAAAAATTGTCATTGTGTATTTAGATGACATACTGGTTTTCAGTGAAACAGTGGTAGAGCATTTGAAGCATTTGACTACAGTGATGCAGAGGTTACAATAGGAGAAGCTGTTGATAAATATGAAGAAGTCCTCATTCATGAAGACAAAGCTCATTTACTTGGGATTTTTTATTTCTGCAGACGAGTTGAGGATGGATGCAGATAAGGTGGAGGTAATCAGGAATTGGCCATCACTAAAGAATGTTTTCTAGGTGAGAAGTTTTCACGTATTGGCTAGTTTCTACCAAAAATTCATCAGGAATTTCAGTGGAATTAGTGCAGCAATGATGGACACAGTGAAGAAAAGACACAAGTCTTTTCACTGGACAGAAGAAGCCGAGAAGAGTTTCAATCTGTTGAAGAGGAAGATCACAGAACAACCATTTTTGGTGTTGCCAGATTTCCAAAAAACATTTCAGGTGAAATGCGGTGCAAGTGGGTTTGCAATCGGGGCAGTCTTGAGTCAGGAAGAGAGGCCGATAGCATATTTCAGTGAGAAGATGAATGAGGTGAAAGTAAATTACTCCACTTATGATAAGTATTTCCATGCTATTATCCAGGCATTACTTGATCCTGAAGGAATTTGTCTTATACAGTGACAATCATGCACTACAATTTGTGACTCAACGGGAGAAGTTAAACCAGAGACATATCAAATGGGTTGAGTATATGCATAGTTTTACTTTTGTGATAAAACATATTTCTGGTACTGCTAACAAAGTGGTTGATGCTTTGAGCAGGAAGTGTTTGTTGTTGCATGAGTTCAAAGTCAAAACATTGGGTTTTGATGATCTCAGGAACATGTATGCACATGATCAGGATTTTGGGGAAGTGTATGAAGCAACTGAGAATCCAATTCTTAGGGATAGAAGCCAATGGATAGAATACATAATCCAGGAAGGATTACTGTTTAGAGGTAATCATCTGTGTATTTCGAAATGCTCCATGAGGGATAATCTACTAAAGGAGAAGCACAGTGGAGGATTGGTGGGGAACTTTGGTCACGACAAGACATTCGCAAAGTTGAATGAGTCATATTTTTGGCCGGGAATGCGAGTAGACGTCAAGAGATTCGTGAACAGATGTAGATTTTGCCAGCATTCGAAGGGGAGGAAGCAAAATGTAGGGTTTTATCAACCATTGCCCATACCAGAGAGGCCGTGGGATGAAATTAGCATGGATTTCATATTAGGGTTGCCAAGAACACAAATAGGTGTTGATTTAATCTTTTTGGTGGTGGATAGATTTTCCAAGATGGCACACTTCATTCCATGTCAGAAAACCAGTGATGCAACTCACATTGCGAATCTGTTTTTCAAAGAAGTCATTCGACTTCATGGCTTACCGAGAAGCATAGTTTCAGATCGAGATACTAAGTTCATAGGGTACTTTTGGAGGACCTTATGGAAGAAGTTGGGAACTAACTTGTCATTTAGTTTAGCTTATCATCCTTAGATGGATGGACAGACAGAAGTGGTAAATAGAAGTCTAGGAGACTTGATGAGAAGCTTGGTGATAGAACACCACAACCAGTGGGACCACATATTACCACAGGCGGAATTTGCTTATAATGACTCGATTAATAGAAGCACAGGGCAGAGTCCATTTCAGATTGTCTATGGCATGCAGCCCAGAGGAATTTCTGAATTGAGAGATTCAGAACAGACCGCGACTAGGAGCGCTAGTGTCGAAGATTTCGCAGAGGTGATGAAGGAACTTCACAGCCAGGTGAAGCAGCGACTGCTAAATTCAAGTCAGGAACATAAGCGCAGAGCAGATCAACACAAGAGACAACATCAGTTTGAGGTTGGTGACTTGGTTTTGGCACATTTGAGAAAGGAAAGGTTCCCGAGAGGAACATATAATAAGCTAAATATGAAAAAAATCGGGCCATGTAAGGTCTTGAAGAAATTTGGGGCGAATGCTTATGAGATTGAATTACCCGATGGGATCAGAATTTCTCCGATATTCAATATCTCATATTTGTACCCATACAAATATGAAGAGGTAGAGACTGGATGAGCAACCAGTGATCCAGTGGACAAAGTAGATGCCAGTTGTAGATAAGCCATGGATGGAGTGCATATTGGACAAGAGAGTGAACAAGAAGACCAAGCGGAAAGAATACTTTGAATATCTGGTCAAATGGAAGAACCATCTAGTTGAAGATGCTAGCTGGGAGAGCAAAGAGGAGATCCAAAAGCATGGACAGACCATTCGTGATCTCATGGACAGGAGACCATGAAAATTGTCAAGCGAGGGAGTATGATGCAGGAGCATCTCCAACATCAAGCAAGCCAGCGTGGAAGCGAAGGATAGCTGGACAAGCCAGCACAAATTTTGAAATCACCTTGAAATTGATGCACAATCTTAAATGAAGTCATTAAGAAGAAGTGCACTTGTATAATGTAAACAGACCTTGAGCCATTTTCTCTTGTCCTTAGTAGATAGAAGGCATTTAAAGTAGTTAATGCAAGTAGGTAGAATTCAATTCTATATTAGACAGTTTTAGACCGCAAGAGGGAAACGAGATATAGACACCCTCATTGTGTATTGTAACATTAGATCAGAAGCATTATTGAAGAGCAAGAGCATGCAGAGAGCTATGTAAGAACACCCATGTATAGACATTTGGATTAATAGAAGAGTTTGATTCAAATTCATGGGTTTGTGTTTGTTCTTTGTGTATTGATGCTGAAAGATATGCTCATGAATGTTTTCTTCTTGTTATGCATTTTCTTTATATGTTGTGTATATGATTTCATGTTTGAGTTTGAAGTCTGAAAGGAAGTAGGAATGAGTTTCAATTGTTTCTCTATCTAAACAAGGGTTCCTGCAAGGAGTGCAGTCGAATTGTCCGCAAGGAGTGCGTTGAAAAAGGGTTCAGATAGGGTAGCTTTTGTTCTCATTCAGAAGTGCATTTAGGCATAAGAGTCATGCAAGGAGTGCACAAGCTGAGCGAAGTTTTAGAATTATGAATCTGAGCAAGGAATTTGAGACTGCTGTTGCAGGTGTGCGCAGGGTCAAAGGAATTTCAGCACCTGGAAGTGTTGGAAGGTTGTTGCAAGGAGTGTGCGCAAGATTCGTCTCTATGACTCGACGCTGAGAGAAATATCAGGAGGTATAGGACCTTCGAGTAATCGTCGAAGAGAAGCACGGGAAGTTTCTTCCAGGGAGTGTTTAGTAGGCATTGCAAGTTTGCATGCAGGAGGACAAGTTTTCATAGAGGAATACTTGGTTCATTTTGCAGAAAATCATCAAGAAGGACGGACGGTCGGAATTCTCTGAAGAGGATTTATGAATTTTTGCAGACCGTAAGATTTCAAGGAGAAGAAGGGGAGATACGGTGAGTATTCCCTAAAGGTTCAAGGCTCAGAAGGGAAAGATTGTAGATCCAAGCCACAAGGGCCATCGGATTTACCGAAAGATTCCATATCAGGGTTTCATGGGTGGAAATCTTGTAAACTCTGCAGTGGGAGTCACGATATCACAAAACACGATATCCCAAAAGCCAAGAGGATTTGAGTGGGACCATAGCGGAGTCAGCAGGTGGACAGGTGGTGTGTTGTTGACACGGAGTTAACTTCCGTTGACCATTTCAGGGTTTCATGGCGAGAAGTCCCAAAAAAATTGCATCAGGATTCGCGATATCGTGAAGTCCGAAATGCCGATGAGGTGAAGGGTGTTGAAAGGTAAAATTCGCGAGTGTATCAGAATTTCGGTATATCGGGAGTCAGTGAAACAAGTTGTTCGACATCGCGATCGGTGAAATCACAATAGGAAAATTCCCGAAGACAAAAAGGAAAGTCAACATTGACAGTTATCGGGTTTCTGGAATTCAAGAGGCTAACACTCGACCATGGGATTCGCGAAGCTGTGAAGTTCAATCTCCCAGGTGTGACAAGGGGATCCAGTGAGAGTTTGTTGTGGGTGTAGATTTCTCGATAGGGAAATAGAAGAGCCTTCAGAGTTGTTTGGGCCGTGATAAAGGAAAGATCCTGTGTTGACATGGACCTTCCGACCTCCAGGTTGAGGGCATCGGCATCAGTTGTGGTATCAGAGCTCATAAAGGTTCTTTTCTTTCTATAGCAGAGAAAAAATAAGAATTCACCATGCCTCCAAGGAGAAGGGACATGCAAACACCTGATCCACTAGAAGAGAGGGAAATGATGTGAAGAAGAGGTAGGCAAATGACTGATCCAACCACGGAGAGAGAGATGCGTGATCTATGAGCCAGACTCGAAGACATGGAGACAGTGCAAAGATGCACAGTCAGTGCGGGGGATCTTAGTGATTCTGAAAGTGAAGTTGAGGCTGAACATGAAGAAGAAGTTGCAGCTGAAGATGCATCAAACGAACGTTTGATCAGAGCTATTGCAAGGATGGGTGAAAGAGAGAAAATGGACATTCCAATTTATGAGGGAAACTTGGATGCATAGGAGCTTCTAGACTGGATTAGAGCTCTGGACACATACTTCGACTATGAAGACGTCGAAGAAGACAAGAAAGTCAAGCATGTTGTCACTAGATTGAAAGGACATGCAGCATTGTGGTGGTATGAGCTACCATCTAACATACACTTCAAAGGCAAGCAGAAGATCAAGTGCTGGGACAGAATGATCGCGAAGATGAAGGAAAAATTCATCCCCAAGGATTATCAAATTACTCTATTCAAGAGGATGCAGAACATAAGATAGAAGCTAATGTCAATGAAAGAATACACTGAAGAATTCTACAAACTGAACATCAGAGCAGGTCATCGGGAGACCGATGATGAAAAATTTTCCAGATATATGAAAGGCCTGAGATATGATATCTAGGATGAGATGAGCATGGTAACCATCCAAACGGTGGAAGATGCTTACCATATGGCTCTGAAAGCGGAAGAGAAAATGAGTCGAAAACATGGTCAGAGGGGCCGAGGCAGAAGTCAGCCTAGAGGCAAATCAGTTGCCCAGGATAAATATCATAAGCCCAAGCAGGACTAGAAGAAACCTCAGACTCGAACTAAGAGAGGTGCAACCTCACAGTGAGGGAAGCATACTGAGCAGAGAGGCGATTATGCTGACACCAATGCTTTTCCTCATACTAGAGGTAGAGGAAGAGAAAGAGGTGGAGTAATCACATGCTTCACATGTGGAAAGAATGGGCACAAGTCTTACGAGTGTCCAGATAAAAAGAAGGAAACTAGAGAAACTCACATCATAGAAGCACAAAGGCAGTATGTTGAGGCAGAAGACGTTGAAGGTGGAAGATCGTTAATGCTGAGAAAAGTCCTTTTGACACCCGAGAAGGAGGTGGAGAGTTCATTCCAAAGGACCAGAATTTTTAGGACTGCTTGCAAGGCCAAGGACAGGGTATGCAAGGTCATTGTAGACAGTGGTAGCATGGATAATCTCATTTCTACGGAGATGGTAGAGAAGCTGGAGTTGGAGACGACTAATCATCCAAGCCCATACAGAGTTTCGTGGCTAGAAAAAGGACATCAGGTAACTATCACTAAACAATGTTTAGTTGAATTCAAGATAGGAGGATATAATGATAAGATATTGTGTGATGTCATTCCTATGGATGTTTGTCATCTATTGCTGGGTAGACCATGGAAATATGACAGGAATGTGATTCATGATGGGAGAATGAACACATATACACTGGAAAAGAATGGGAGGACTCACATGTTGCTTCCAATCAAGGATAAGGAGGTGAAACTGGAAGTAAGCAACATTGTACTTCTCATGAGTGGGAAGGAACCTTTTACAGAGGTTAAGAAGAAGGAGGATCCACAGTTCATTATGGTTAGGAAACCAAGAATTGTTTTGATAGCACTAGGGTGGATGATTTACCAGAAGAAGTTGAGGAACTGCTGGAAGAGTTCACTGACATAGTAGTGGACGAATTACCTCGTTTGTTGCCACCGATCAGAAGTGTGAGTCATCATATTGATCTCATACCAGGAGCTAGTTTTCCAAACAAAGCCGTGCACAGATTGACATCCCAGGAGAATGAGGAGGTTCAGAGGCAAGTCCAAGAGTTGTTGGACAAAGGGTTGGTCAGGGAAATCTTGAGTCCATGTGTTGTTCCAACAGTACTCAGTCCGAAAAAAGATGGAGGCTGGAGGATGTGTACTAACTCGAGGGCGATCAACAAGATAACCATCAAGTACAGATTTCCATTGCCGAGGATGGATGATCTGATGGATTTCTTGAGTGGAGCAATGTATTTTTCAAATATTGATTTGAAAAGCAGTTATCATCAGATCCACATGAGAGAAGGTGATGAATGGAAGACAACATTCAAAAATAGCGAAGGGTTGTATGAATGGCTTGTTATGCCATTTGGATTAACAAATGCGTCGAGTACCTTCATGAGGTTTATGAACGAAGTCCTGAGGGAGTTTATCGGAAAATTTGTTATTGTGTATTTAGATGACATACTGGTTTTCAATCAAATAGTGGCAGAACATCTGAAGCATTTGACTACAATGATGTAGAGGTTACAGCAGGAGAAGCTGTTGATAAATATGAGGAAATCCTCATTCATGAATACAGAGCTCATTTACTTGGGATTTTTTATTTCTGCAGATGAGTTGAGGATGGATCCAGATAAGGTGGAGGTAATCAAGAATTGGCCATCACCGAAGAATGTTTTTGAGGTGAGAAGTTTTCACAGATTGGCTAGTTTCTACCAAAAATTCATCAGGAATTTTAGTGGAATTAGCGCAGCAATAATGGACACAGTGAAGAAAAGACACAAGTCTTTTCACTAGACAGAAGAAGCTGAGAAGAGTTTCAATCTGTTGAAGAGGAAGATCACGGAACAACCAGTTTTGGTGTTGCCGGATTTCCAGAAAACATTTCAGGTGAAATGCGATGCAAGTGGGTTTGCAATCGGGGCAGTCTTGAGTCAGGAAGACAGGATGATAGCATATTTCAGCGAGAAGCTGAATGAGGCGAAAGTAAAGTAATCCACTTATGATAAGGAGTTCTATGTTATTATCCAGGCATTGAAGAAATGGAGGCATTACTTGATCCCGAAGAAATTTTTCTTATACAGTGACAATCATGCACTATAGTTTGTGACTCAACAAGAGAAGTTAAACCAGAGACATATCAAATGGGTTGAGTATGTGCATAATTTCACTTTTGGGATAAAATATATTTTTGGTACTACTAACAAAGTGGTTGATGCTTTGAGCAGTAAGTGTTTGATGTTGCAGGAGTTCAAAGTCAAAACATTGGGTTTTGATGATCTCAGGAACATGTACACAGATGATCAGGATTTTGGGGAAGTGTATGAAGCAACTGAGAATCCAATTCTCAGGGATAGAAGCCAGTGGATAGAATACCTAATCTAGGAAGGATTATTGTTTAGAGATAATCAGTTGTGTATTCCAAAATGCTCCATGAGGGAGAATCTACTGAACGAGAAGCACAGTGGAGGATTGGCAGGGCACTTTGGTCACAACAAGATGTTCGCAAAGTTGAATGAGTCATATTTTTGGCCGAGAATGTGAGCAGACGTCAAGAGATTCGTGGACAGATGCAAAATTTGCCAGCATTCGAAGGGGAGGAAGAAGAATGCAGGGTTTTATCAACCATTTCCCATACCAGAGAGGTCATGGGATGAAATTAGCATGGATTTCATATTGGGGTTTCCAAGAACACAAAGAGGTGTTGATTCAATCTTTGTGGTGGTGGATAGATTTTCCAAGATGGCACACTTCATTCCATGTCAGAAAACTAGTGACACAACTCACATTGCGAATCCGTTTTTCAAATAAGTCATTCGACTTCATGGCTTACCGAGAAGCATAGTTTCGGATCGAGATTACCTAGATTAGTCATCATGCATTGTTTTAGGATCTAGAGAAAATCTCTCTATAAGGTGGCATCACCCATTGTACTATAAATATGTATCATTGGTTTGAATACATAAGAGTTGGATATTGAGCCTCTCTCCGCCATATTGTTATTATTGTTTATATTTTATCACAATTCCCATGACTCTGGTCATAAATTGATCAACATTTTCAGACTCTGTCATTTTTAAGGTCTCAAAATGTCTCCTCAAGGTCTGCAACTTGATTGTTTTGACCTTGTCATTTCCTTGGTAGGTTGTACTTAGAATGTCCTAGGCCAGTTTTGAGGTAACACTTCTTGTGATTTTTGAGAAAATCGATTCATCCACTGAATTTTGAATCCATAATTTGGCCTTATTCTCTCTTTTCCTATGTTCTTCCTGAGCAGTTATCTCTTTATTGTTCATGGCAGCTATATCTGTTGGATCTAGTTCCACATAGCAAGGATCCACTAGATCCCAACAATCTTGTTCTTGTAAGAAGGATCTCATTCTAAGAGACCAAAATTCATAGCTCTTCCCAAGAATAATTGGCCCTTGTGTTGGTCCTAAATTGTTAGAGGCGGCCATTTGTGTAAAAACAACTTCAGAACAAAAAACAAATTGTTCGTGATTTTATTTCTTTTTCTTAAGGATAAAAAATACCTTTGATATCACTTGATGAAAACAGACATGTCATATTCCTATTTCCTGCATGTAAAACTAGGTCCTCGAGGGTACAAACATACCAATGAAGTTCAAGCTCGATCTATAGGAAATTTCTTGTTTCCTAGTATCGATCTTGCTGTATCTGACTATCCGAGCACAAGATCTTACAAATTCAAAGATATGAGTTGTGTTCTTTATCTACTGTAACCTTTAATGGTGAAACCCAGGTGCTCTAGGGCTTTGTTTATAATGAAAAAAAATTAACGTTAAACCCTCATATGACCAGGGGATAAGAAGTAAGTGCTCCAAGGATTCGGGCGTTTTAAATCCTCCTATCCTTCGAATAGGTGAATGGGTGAAGTCTCGAACAAGAGAAAAGATCAATAGTCCACAATTAATTTTGGACTCTGGGCTTCAGATCCTTCCACCACTCTAATTCACATTACACAGATCCAACGAGCCTCAGATCTCGACAAACCAGTGACCAAGATCCTCTCTAAAACTCTTTCCTTTGGGAGTTACCATATGCTAACTCGCACAAACCTATGGAGTGCCAAATATTCAAAGTGATGTAATATCTAGAGTGACGTAAGCTAGATCTCATTGATCCACGTGTCTTCTGGAATGAGTGCTCAGGATCCACTTTGGGCTTCAACCTTCGGGGCTCTTTTCATCACTTCTTAACATTTCTCCCGAAGTGTGAGATCATCGAACTGTCAGATTATTTCCACATTTCCAGCATGATCAATGGCCTGGATTTACTCCATCTCTTTAGAGCTTCGGGAGTTCAGGAGTTCTTGACTCGAAAAATCTTAGTTCTTCCAAAGTGCTCGTGCTCCAGACCTCCTCCAATATACTTCCACATGGCCTTTACACCAACTGTCTGGATGTGCTCCACTCTTCGGAGCTTCGGGTGACTGGTAACCCTTAGTTCTAGTGGTCAAATTCCTCTGAAGTATGAGATCTCTGAATATGGGGATCATTTGACACGTGTCTACTAGATCCAATGGTCCAAATTCACTTCAGATCTCTGGGACTTTGTGAACCTCCACACCTTCTTGACTGAATTCCTCCAAAGTGTTATACCTCGGGACTATGGGATCTATTGACATGAATCCTCTTCTTGGATCGACGAACGGGATTCGTTCCGGGCTTCAGAACTTCAGGAGATTTTGACTCCTTTGCTACCCTTGCATGAAATTCACCAAATATGCGAATTCCTGTGTCTTCTCTACATATGACCAGGATTTTTGACCTCGTCTTGATATTTTGGGCTATTATATCACCTTGTAATATCAACAGTCGTGTTAAATTGGACCGTGAATATCGATGACCACGAATTATTGTGGAGCTAAAACTTGCTCTCTCTTTAATTTCCTTCCCGATCTCTACAATGCAAAGATGATCATCCGTAGTGGGGTTGATGTCCACCATTGATATTTTGATCTAGAGAGATCAACAATACTATGGGATTATGGAGTCTGAACCTGGACACTCTTTAATTTTCCTCCCGATCTCTACAATGGCTCTCTGCCATCAATTTGCCTTCAATGAGATATGACGATCATGACTTAATATTTGATTGATCTAATGACTAATGTCACTCGCATCAAAATATTATGGTCGAGAGACCTATTCGTCTCCTCTGCATACTTATCTTCCTATATGTGCCAACATAACGATGGTTGTAGCTTCTCATGTGTTACTTCTGCATTTTCCTCTTAAAGAAAGTGTTATCACCATAAAGATTGTTGTGTGAAATCTAGATTTCAAGACTTAGTGAAGTTCTAAACTGATGTGGAGGTGTGAAAAACTAGAGGACAGGACCAATTCTAGCAAGAGGAGGCTAAATCTAGCAGTAGTGCAGAGTTTATGGGACTCGATGGGTCACAGATCATAGGTGCGCCAGATCAACGATCAGGGATCGTTTTGGGGGAAGGACTTGCGCGGAAGATAATTCCCAAAAGCAGGACAAAAAGTAAACCACATTTTTGGGTCGGGACCACGTGGCACCATTGGGTGCATTTTGGGGCAATAAGCAGTTTTCCCCAAACCACTCCCCCTTGTCCTTGAAATAGGGAAAGTATATAATGGTGGTGCTCGTCGTTATTTTATTATTTTTTCAAATACTGGAATGTTGAAAGTTGGCAGGACCACTCCATTCAAACTGAAGTTCAACAGTATGCTAAGATCATGCCTTTTCCTCTCATTTACATGTATTTTTCATCACCACCATGGACCCTATCATTATGTCAGTAACATAGGAAGACCCTGTGTCAAACGAAGAATCCCTAATTGACCAAGATTCAGATGTTTTTGACACTAAAATCACCATTTCTCCCATCTCTGTTTCCAGAGCTAATTTGTCCGATAATGTAGGGAAACATATACTCTTCCTTGAAATATTCTATGCCCCTATAGTCCCTTACATTGTCGAGGTTTTGTTCCCTTTTCCCGAATTTATAGGTTGGTGTGCAGAGGAATATTCACAGGAAGAAAAAAATTTCATCAATAAACAAGGCTTTGAAGTCATGTGTAGGGTTGAGAGTCTGTCAATTTGAGGCACCCTCAGCATACCAGATTTTGTCTCTATAGTGTCTGAACCATTCGAAAAATAAAAGTTGATTATGCTTTATAGGGAATGTCCAATTCTTACAAACAATTGTCAAACTGAAGCATCTTTTCAGAAATTTGTCCTTTCCAATGAGTGTTAATGTCATGGTTATTGAAGTCTAATGGGTCTATTCCATACTGAGTCAAATTTTAGGTCTAGACAATGATAAGCATGTGGTCGACATTATGTTATGTTTTTTTGTTGGCATTTTTCTAGTCAGAGTCCAGTTAGTTAGTCAGTATCAGCTTCGATAAATTCATAGCCGATAATATCCATAAACAGTCAATGAATTTTCAGTCACTAAGACATTTCAGATATTACACATATTTGTTAAAGATTTTCCTGGAAACAAACAAGAGAGAGTTCCATGAAGCAACATTCATATCAACTGAATGTAAACGGGTCACATTGCTCATTTTTATCAACAAGGTCATGTCCAGGGTTTACAGCTTGATTTTCAACACCATCTTACCAAGAGTCTCGGATGACATGAGGAGTTATCTACAGCCAAATCCAGAAAACAGAGTGGGGGACAGGCTGTTGTTCATGCATTCAACAATGATATGGGTTTATGGTTGTCATGAATCCCCCTATCTTGTGCCTATTTTTCTGACACCCAGAGTATTTTCCCTTGAATTCATCAGGCAAAGAGTCATATCATAGACAAAGAACTTCTTGAAATTACATAAGGAATCCAACCTCAAATTCCATTTCATCATTGGACCCTTCATTGTTAAAACTAGATCATGCTTATCTCAAATCCAGGAAAAGCTCAAGGAGTTTGGATTTGTGTAGCTATAGGGAAGAATATATGATCCACATCATATCATATCCAAGAGAATACTGATGAAAAAAAAATCCCCCTATGAGCATGAACATGTTGAGGGTTTTGACAAATTGACAAATCTAGATGTTTGTGTTGATATGAAAGCAATCCTGCAACTAGCTCAAATAGAACAAGTGGAGGAAACCATGCAATAGACTCAAACACAACAAACTCCTTAGAAGTTGATAGTTAAAGTCCCCAAAGTAAGTGTTTACAACAAAAGAAGCAGTTCAGAGGCCATGGGCACTAGTAGTCAACAGACTTCCCTTTAAAATATGAAGACCACACAATCCCCACAGATAGTGGATCTAGAGGAGGAAGAGCCTAAAGAACAAGTGAATATGGATATGGTGGAAACTAGAACTAGCTTTGTATAAGTTGGGAAAGGAAGCAAGATCCAAACTAAAGGTAGCTCAAGAACTTTCAGCAACAAAATGCCCATCTTTGACAAGGCATATGGAGCAGCCTATCAATCTAAAGAAGATTAGGCAAAGAAATATACTAAGAAAGGAAACTTGGCTATGGGTGAAATGAGGGAGTTAATCCCTAAAGTAAAAAATATTTCTCAGCATAAGTCTTCGTTTTTTACAGTAAGAGATATAGAGAAGAGCGCATTTAATATAGCAATTGCAGATGAGGATAAAGTATCTGAGATCAAGCTAAAATATGACAACATCGGTGCTCCAAACAAGGTGAAATTCCATAGGAATACCAGTGATATGTTGTATTCAGATTACTTCGGCCAAAGCCTGAAGAATTCAAAGTTGTCAACTTATGTAATAAGGTTGGAAGGGTAGTTGAGGCAAGAAAAAGAATCTAATAGAGCTTGGAAAACTCAGGTCAAGATGTTATACCCTGAAGGCCCTCAGGGAGTGAAATCCACCTTAGATGAAAAGGACAAGTTGATTCAAAGCTTGAAGAAGAAACTAAAAATATCTTCCAGAGAGAATCCACAAACAACAGAACTAGTTTCTCTAGAATAGAAAAATGAAGCATTTCGACAAGAGGCGGGCATTGAACTACAAGGCCAAGGTATTACAGCTAGAACAAGAAAAGGTGAATTGGTCACAAGGATAGGCAGAATTATGAAACATGGTTTTAGTTGTACCTTCTACTACAGAAAATGGGATAAGCATTGAAGGACTTGTCCAGGCTATGTCACAAGTTAGCTTGAAGGTGGGCGAAATCAAAGGGATAAAGGGAGACATAGGAAATTGAAGCAAGAAATGAAAACAAAAGATGATAGGATAGCTCAATTTCAAAAGGATAATAAAGATTTGTAGGAAAGGGTAGAGAAGTTGAAAACAAGATTGAGAGGCAAAGGATTGTTGAAGGGATCCTAACACATCATCTAGGATTCCATTGTTGCTAAAGTTGCCAAGTTTAGAGTGTACTTGAACTTCATCAATGATAAAGATAGCATGGCCATCACAGCCAAAATAAGGTGCACTGTTGTGAATGAGAACTTAGAAAAGAAACCATCAGAGTGGGCCCAAAATTCCATAAACCTACTAAAATCCATCCCTACTCTAAAGCCTCATACCATTGGGGTCAAATATAGGACTACATTGATCATTTGGGCTAGGAGGGTCATTGCCAAGAATAACTTGCTAAAATCAGTCCAAACTAAGGCCATACTAATGGAGCAAAGTATACAAGAATTCAAGGATTTGTTTGAATATTTTTTAATCAAAGGCCTCCCACCATTTTGGGATGGAAAAGGAAAATTGTATGATTAGGAGGAATATAATGCTTGCCTCGCTCAATGCAGAATGGATCACTCCAAGTTTGAAAACCTGGAGGAAAACTTGAAAGGAGAAACCCAGGTTGAATATTTGATTACAAATTTTGAGATCTTGAATCATTTAAAAACAATGAAGATCAGACTACCATTCATGACATATGCCTCTTTCATTGACCTAGAGATCCTAATCAAATAAATGATGGATTATGATATCCCTTCTGACTTGCAATGGAAGGAGATAGTGCGGCTGGGTAAAACAAAGTGCATTTTTCCAGGAACCATCAGATAATGCCCAGTGTCAGAAAATATGGAATATCAGACAAAATACCAAAACATGAAAAGTGTCAAAGGAAGAAGCTGAATATTCAGAGGAATCGACATTGGTTCATGAAATGTTTTTTTGATTAATCATTGTAATCGGTTCCCATAACAAAACTATCATTTATAATTATTGTAATCAATTTTAGAAGTTGAAATGTTTCATTTCAACTATTGTAATTGATTTCTAACTAGAAGAACTCGAATTGTATAAATAGTAAAAGCTCCAAATGTATTAATGTTGGCAAAAGTGCAAGGGCACCTTTTTAGTTGTTCGGAACTCAATTGTAATTTTTTTGGAGCTGAATTGAATACATATGCAGAATCTTTTGAATTCTCTATGAAAAGATTCTAATGGTGGTGATATTAGTTTTGTCTCCTCTCCTTGTATGTATTTTCCGTGTTATTTAATTCTATTTGCATTGTCTTTTGTTTAAATTGGATATTTAAAATCCCAGAATTCATCTTGTGGTGCTCTTGGCTTAAGCAATTTAAACTGTGTTAAGCTCTTCTTAACTAATTCAAAATTCATTTCATTAATTCTTTGATGCAGTTACTTGTTTTATTCTTCTTCTTACACTCTTCAAACTACAATTTATAACTTAGATTTATCACCTCACTTAGCATTTATCCTATGGAGAGTTCTACTGGTCAGTCAATGTTTTCATTCATTTTCAGAATTTTGACTCCATAACCCTAACCGCCCCTCTCCTTTGTTGCCAACAAATTTATAAAACTCCCCAAAACAAAAAATATGGCCATTGTTTAACAAAGACACACTAGGTGACACGAGAGAGCCCTCTAAAGTTGGTATGTAGGTTACCTCTGTCATTTTTTTATTATCCGAGCAAATTTACATAGTGCTAACATGCTGGCATCGTTTTCGAGGACCGAAAGTGAAATCTTCCCTGGGAAAAGAACAACTTAAAGATTCAGATTTGATTCATGAGGGTGATAGTGAAAAAAACACCTTATTCATGTTAATGTTTATGACATTATTATAGTTCTTTGCATTTCAATACATAAAAGCAACAAAAGAACAAGATCACTGAGAAATACACATTCATAAGAGACGCAACATTTATCCTAGGAAACCCTCTAGGGGAAGAAAACCTAGAAAAATCTTCCTTATCATAAATTGCCAATACAATGTCAAGAGATAACTCAAACCAATACAGAAATTCCTCTCCAAAATATGCACCACTCTTCTCCCTCTCTCCAACTGGTAAGTCGCAACTTACCTCTTAGAAATGAGGAAGTGTGTTGTGTGTCAAAGTGAGGCGCTGGCCTCTCTATATATACAAGTCTGGCATGTGTGAAGTGTCTCTTCACTGGCAGGGATGACTTCTCAATCTGGGTGGGTAAACCCACCTTTCTTATATTTCTAGGTCTCAATAATAACTATTGGGCCAACTTCTTATTCTACCTATTATAATTGTTTGTTGACCAATCCGCAAAAGGGGATTTGTTCCTAATACAATAATCGACATGATCAATCCACAATGGGGATTGATCCTATGAATAATATAACAATAATAATAAGAATACTCTTTCCAGTTACATTATTTCAACACTCCCCCTTAACAAGAAGGGTATTCTTCAACAGCATCAGGCGAGAGAGGTCTTCATCATCAATGGAATTAGGAGGATAGTATCGTCAATATTATCTTGGAACATTGGTTGGCATATCTGCAAGTCATCGAAAGTTTTCTTCATCGGCAACATCGTCATTCTTGAAAGAATTCCATCATCATCTGCATCATAGTACTACACTGGATCAATTTCATAGCTATTAAGTTGGTAGCTCAGTGTCAGCCACATCTTGCTTTACGTCTGACAACTAGGTCAGAAGAAAGGTATACATTATCTTTCTTTACATTTAACAATTGGGTCAGAAGAAAGGAATCATCTTGCTTTATGTCTAACAAATAGGTCTGAAGCAAGGAACACATCATCATCTTGTTTTATGTCTAACAATGAGGTCAGAAGCAAGGAATCATCTTGCTTTACATCTAACAACTAGGTTAGAAGCAAGGAACACATCATCATCTTGCTTTACATCTAACAACGAGGTTAGAAGCAAGGAATCATCTTGATTTACGTATAACAACTAGGTTAGAAGCAAGGAACACATCATCATCTTGCTTTATGTCTAATAGCGAGGTTAGAAGCAAGGAATCATCTTGCTTTATGTCTAACAACTAGGTCAGAAGTAAGGAACACATCATCATTTTGATTTACATCTAACAACGAGGTTAGAAGCAAGGAATCATCTTGCTTTATGTCTAACAGCGAGGTCAGAAGCAAGGAACACATCATCATCTTGCTTTACATCTAACAGTGAGGTCAGGAGCAAGGAATCATCTTGCTTTATGTCTAACAACTAGGTCAAAAACAAGGAATCATATATACTCCCCCTTTTAGGGAGTGTCCTTTCGGACTATACCAAAATTATCTCGAAAGTGTTTCAAACTTTACATGAGATAGAGGTTTGGTCAACACATCAACAAGCTGTTCATCCATGCTAACATACAGGATCTTCAAGGCTCCTCTCTGCACCATGTCACGGATGTAATGATAGTGAATTTCTATGTGCTTCGACCTGTCATGGAATACAGGATTCTCTGTCATCTTTATGCAGCTCTAGTTGTCACATAGGATCATGATTCCTTCCATCTCTAAGTCAAATAGGTCGGTCAACAACTTTCAAAGCCATATAGCTTCGTAGCTAGCAGAACATGCGGTAATGTACTCTGCTTTCGTTGTGCTGAGAGCAATACTAGATTGCTTCCTAATCTGCCACGAAATCATGGCTGATCCCAAACTGAAACAACATTCGGAAGTTCTTTTTATATCAGCAATGCTTCCTTCCCAATCTGAATCAGTGTATCTACTCAATGTGGAATTATGATCTCCGTCATAGCTGAGACCATAATCTATCGTACCTTTAAGGTACCTCATCACATGTTTTGCAGCCACTAGGTGAACACGTCTGGGCTCTACCAGAAACTGACTCAAGGTGTTCACGGAAAAATAAATGTATGGTCTGGTGTTCATTAGGTACATTAGTGATCCAATAATATGTCTGTACAGTGTGGCATCAATCAAATCTGATGAAGTATCGACCAACAGCTTCAGCTTTTCTTCCATGGGTGTATTCATGGGCTTGCATTCCAACATGTTGAATCCCTTTAAGATCTCGACCATGTACTTCCCTTGGTTAAGGAAGATCCTCTCTAGACTCTGCCATACCTCAAGACCTAAGAAATAATGCATTAGGCCAAGGTATTTCATTTCAAATTCAGAGGCAAGTCTCCTTTTTACATTCAACGATGATATTTTCTTCTCTAGTTAAGAATAAGTCATCCACATATAGCAGTAAGATTACTGTCTCAATATCCATAATTTTGAAGTAGATATTTGAGTCTTCTTTACTCTTGGTAAAGCCTAAGCTCGTCAACAAACTATCAATATGACCATACCAAGCTATAGGAGCTTGCTTCAATCCGTATGAGGCTTTCTCCAATCTGTAGACACGAGACTTCCTATCTTCTACCTCAAATCCTTGAGGTTGCTCTATATACACTTCCTCTTCGATGACACCATTTAAGAAAGTTGTCTTCACATCCATCTGGTGCAGCTTCCACTTCATCTTAACTGCAAGAGCTATGATGGTCCTGATCAAAGTGTGTCTGGCTACAGGAGTGAATGTCGCTTCATAGTCAATGCCTTCCTTCTGGGAAAATCCACGAGCGACAAATCTTGCTTTATACTTCTCAATACTTCCATTAGCAGCATGTTTTATTTTGAAGAGCCATATGTAGGATACCCCATCTTTATTCTTCGATCTGGGAACTATTTCCCATACTTCGTTCTTCATTATGGATTGGTATTCCTCTGTCATGGAATCTTCCCATTCTTTTCTCTGAATGGCTTCTTCAAAGCAGGTAATCTCTTCTTCTAGAAGATCACACATCAAAGCCATATAGCTAGAGAATGGCTTTGGTCTTTTCACCTATCTCAAGGTTCCTTCTTGAACACTATACTTCTCTCCACATTGAATAATCTCTCTTGCCCAAGAAGGCTTTCTTTTATGGGAGAATGTCAATTGAGGAGGTTCTTGAACTTCTGTTATATCATGGTCTTCATGAGTCTCCTCATTAGGGGAAGTTACGACTTCCCTCTCTAGTTCTGCAGCTCTAGGAACTTCCCTCATAGATTCTGCAATCCTGGGAATTATGGGTTCCTCTTCATATACTTCTTTAATCTGGCATCTTCTTGATTTCTTAAGTGTTGCTTCTTCATCAATGATCATGTCCCTATTGATCTCAATGTGGCAGTGACCTGGTATGTATATTTTGAAGGCCTTGGAGACCCCACAAATATTCCCTCTGGCTTCTTTCCGGTGAACATCTCTTCCAGTGTCTTGAGCCCAAGTGTGCTATGGTATAATCGGTTATGCACATAAATAGTTGTCATTGCTACTTCTGCCCATAAGCACATAGGAAGATCTTGATCATGGATCATAGTCTTCATAGCTTCCAGTATGGTTATGTTCTTCCATTCAACTACACCGTTTTGTTGGGGATCTTGATCCTAACATCTTTGCAGAAGTTCATGAACTCTTTTGAGGTATATTCTCCTCCATTATATAACTTGAGAATCTTAATCTTCCTTATAGAAGGGTTTTCTATCAAGGCTTTGAATTCCTTGATCTTGCTGAACACTTCAAATATATCCAGGTCTTTTACAAGAATAATCATTAATGAATGATACATAGTATACATACCCATTAATGGAGGATGATGGAATTGGGCCACATACATATAAATGAATGAGTTCTAGGACTCCTTTTGCCTTCCTATCCCTCTTCAAAAACGGGTTGTTGATGTTCTTCCCTTGTGCACATCCATTGCATACGCCTTCATGGTCACCTTTGAGTTCTGGTAAACTTGTGACTGCTTTGCATATGTATGGTAGCACTTTGTAGTTGATGTGAGCTAATATTCTAGATTTCACATGGATTCTTCAATAGCATGGGTCATGGCAGCTTTTGAGTGACCCTTTATCTTATACAAGTCACCTTCTTCTCTTCCAATGATTATTTCTTCATTTATGATCTCTTCTTTAGCATGTTTCCTTCTACAATCTTCGCTATAGCTTCCTCATGTGACCTGGAGCAAGGTCAACAAAACAACAAGTAATAGTAATATCCTTCTGATAATATAAAGCAATAGCACAAACAATCATCACAATAGCTCCTTTAGAGCTATCACTTATGATTTATCTAAATCAAAGATTAAAGGTAAGGAATACAATACGAAATGAGGTCAACACTCTCATAGTGTTGTGACCAAGCATTCTTCCATGGCAACCTGGAACTAACAGATGAGGTTTCTCCTAGAGGAGGTGTTAGTTGTATCAAGTAAAGTATTTACCTTTATATGCTCACATACTATCAAGTATAATACTTTACAAAGACTTTTGTCTCAACTATAGTCATCAACTTGTCATGTGTACCTTTGAATCTTGATTAATCAAACCTAGAACCTTGTCCTCAAGAATGAGTTCTTTCTTTTCTTCCATGCCTCCTTCACTCAAGTGACGAGTGCTTTCTTCAACCTATCTTTTGTACTAAGACAATATGCTAACTTGACAAAAGGTTAGGTTAGAGGATAAGCTCTATGATCAACTTTCAATTCTTCTAATAATTTGATCATAGCTTCAACATGCAACACTGATAATGTCATGGCAAATAGATGTATATCAGAATAGTCACACCTAGGTTGCATCATTCCTCTGAATGTGTTGGATCTTGAGATCCTTTTGGATCTATGGAAAGAGATCCCTTCTCCTGCAAATACTCTTTAGGGTTTAACCATTAAACATATGTAAGTACATAACTCTGATAGCATTTGTAGGTAGTGGCTCCATCTAGTAGAAACAGTAATCATTGCCAACTCTTGAGAAAATTTTAAGGGTGATTGCAACTAGTTCTAGGACTACAACTACAACTGGTACTGCAACTGCAGTTGGTTCTGAGACTACAACTGCAACTACAACTTAGGGTTTTATGAGGAAACCCTAATTTTTCAAACTTCAAATTTTGAAATTATGATCCAGGGGATAGATGTGTTGAGATGAGGCGAGTTAGTTGGTGTAGTCGGAATTTCAAAAATCCAACTTTTACCCCCTCAAACTTGATCCATGGATTTCTGGACTGGTGCTTCTAGTTTTCTGGTACTTCTAGTACTCTGGTACTTCTCGTACTTCTGGTACTCTGGTTTTCTAGTTTTCTAGTACTTTGGGAAACTAGGGTTTCACTTTCCAGGAGATCTAGCCACTGAAAAGGTGCGCTCAAGGTGGAAAAATGATCCTTGGGGGAGGGTGCAACTTTATAGGTGGTTTTGGAGCTAAAAAGCTTCACTTTTGAAAAACCCTAATTTACAGGTACTACAACAGTGATGTTTTTCTCTTGCGAAATATGCTTCCTTCAGGTTGGCTCTAATACCATGTTAATGTTTATGCTATTATTATAGCTCTTTGCATTTCAATAGATAAGAGAAACATAATAACAAGATCACTAAGAAATACACATTCACAAGAGACACAACATTTATCCTAGGAAACCCTCTAGGGGAAGAAAACCCAGAAAAAACTTCCTTATCATAAATTACCAATACAATGTCAATAGATAACTCAAACCAATACAGAAAGTCCTCTCCAAAAGATGCGACACTCTTCTCCCTCTCTCCTACTGGTAAGTTCCAACTTTCCTCTTAGAAATGAGCAAGTGTGTTGTGTGTCAAAGTGAGGCGCTGGCCTCTCTATATATACAAGTCTAGCACGTGTGAAGTGTCTCTTCACTAGAAGGGCTGACTTCTCAATCTGGGTGGGTAAACCCACCTTTATTATATTTTTGGGTCTCAATAATAACTGTTGGGGCCGACTTCTTATTCTGCCTATTATAATTTTCTGTTGACAAATCCACAAAAGGGGATTTTGTCCTAATACAAAAACCGACATGATCAATCCACAATGGGGATTGATCCTATGAATAATATAATAATAATAATAATAATACTCTTTGCAGTTACATTATTTCAACAATTCGTTGAGACTATACTTACCCTGGCGACTCCATTACCAAGAGACTAGTAGCACAAAGTAGTTTGAGCTAGAAATCTTGGCTCCCAAGAGAATTCACACCAGGAGAAACACAAACCTAGATGATGCAATCCATATGTCTGATCCGGATAAAATTGTACACAAAAGAAAAGAAAGGCCAATAATCCCAACTTTGTGCTTAGATAGATATCTATCCTTTCCCAAAGATGGAGTAACAATCATTGAAGATCTTGAGTTTGATGTAAAATTTGAGCAAACTCTATTCAGAACTAAATCTAAATATTGTTTGAATGAAGTCATATTTGATAAGCAGAGGTTCCAAGACCTAATTTTAGTTTCCTCTACCAAACCTGATATGATCCATACTCAGAGCCAACAACCACTTCAAGTCCTCACAACATCCATGGCAGGTAGGTTTTCCCCTCTTGTATTGCCTGATCAGTTACATGATTTTCCACATGAGTATAATCTAAGGATTAAGTTGTATGATGTTGAAGGCAATGTGTCATCCCAGAAGCATCTAGACTGGTTCAATGATTTTATAGACTTAAAATAAGTATATTTTGAGGATGCAAAAATGATGTTGTTTGCACAAAGTCTTGCAGGAGAAATCATAAAGTGGTTCAGAGCTCTCCCAACAGCTAGTATTGTAAATTTTGAAGCCTTTGAAACCAATTTTATTTCCAAGTGGATCGAAAAGAAAAACCCCCTTCAGTTGTTAACTCATTATAACAACATGAGGAGGTCACCTAACGAAATAGTGCAGGATTTTTCAGCTAGATTTGTAAAAGTCTATAATTTAATTCCAACTAAGATAACCACCCCCCTAAAGCTGCTCAACTCAGATGTGATGATTCCTTTGAAATTTGTTTTTCTTTGTTATTGAGGGAAATAATATCTACTTCATTAGATGACATGATGAACAATGCAATAGAAGTAGAAGTGAATCTAATGGCCTCAGGAAAGATCAAATCTAACTCTGACAGGGACATGAACAAAGTTCAAGACACGACACAACCTTCAACCTCACAAACATCAGAAGACAGGTTTGAAACGATGATGAACACTATGGATAAAAGGATGGAGAGAATGGATTTAGATAATAATCCTAACACTAGAGAATAGGCTGATGTTCCACCTAGAAATCAGAGAAGGCCAGCAGTCCCACAAATCAGACAAAGAGATCATAGGAATCATGGGGATCGAAAAAAAAGGCCTCCTTTTCAAAATAATTATGTAAATGAGAATTATGATGAAAATTTTAAAGACAACATGCATTGTTTTGATGGTGATGAGGTAGATGTATTTTTGACTAAAGAAGAACATGACTAGTTCATGGATGCTAATGAAATATTCATGCAAGAAAATTATGAGAGTTTGTCAGTAGAAAGATAAGATTACCAAACAGGGCTGCAGAATTCCATCATGCAATTTAAGAGGTAGTATAATCTTCAAAACCATAAGGTTCCTACAAACCCTCCAAAGGGAAATCCTACCAAAGAAGCTCAGAATAACATACCTTATTCAATTCATCCCAAAAAGGACACTGTTGCAAAAGATGTTGTGGACAAAGGAAAGCAAAAGGAATAATCCTAGAAAAAGGTACTTGAAACAAGAAAGGAGATAGTCACCAAAAAGGTAGAGAAAACCTCATCCCCCTTTAACTTTGAAAGTGATATGGCCAAAATTAAAATATATATATCATTTAATGAATGGATCAAGAACAATGAATATAGAAATCAGATCATCAAGATGCTCAAGACGGAATAAACTTCTGACACTTTGAACATACAATATAATCATCCTGCCATCTTATTTTCCCCACGTGTAGACGGAAATAGTGATGCTGAAGTAGGTCCCCCTTCCTATGTCAGCCTGAAGATCCATGATATGACTCTGCACAATGCCATTTTTTATTCAAAATCATCCCATAACCTGATGCCCAAGGTGGTCATGGACCAATTGGGCCTTGACATCACAAGGCCTTACAAATATCTTTTCTCCTTTGATTCAAGGAAGGTGAAGTGTATAGGCCTAATCAAATATCTAGTGGTGTCTTTGTCTCAAATTCCAGCAAAGAATATGGTCATGCATGTAGTGTTTGTTGATATCCCTCCCAAGTTTGGCATGTTGTTATCTAGGTCATGAGCTGAAAAGTTGAAGGGAACTCTACATATGGATAAGTCATACGCCACCATCCCTGTCTTTGGTCAAGATAGGAGATTGTACAGGGAGTTTTTTCTCAAATACATGGTCAGTAACAAGGCCTAGTCAAATAACCATCCCATATACTCTGTGGAGATTGAGTTGGGTTCTTCCATTTTCTTCAATGATTTTTTTTTTTAAAATAAAGGACCAGATATTTATATGGTTGTCAAAGACAAATATGATCAGCAGATTGAGAAAATTTTAGAACAACATGACAATGCAGAAAATGAGATGTGGAGCATGAGCTTCGATGGAGCTGTCAATAGAGAGGGGGCAGGAGTTGGTGTGTGGATTGATCCCCCAGATTGGCTACAAAACTGTGCTCTTATAATATTTCTTTTGATTTCACAAACAACATGGTTGAATATGAGGCATTGGTGTTAGGATTGAAGGTTTTAAAAGAAATGGGTGCTAAGAGGATAGTTGTTCATGGGGATTTTGAGTTGATCATAAATCAGGTAAAGGAAATATATCAAGCAACGCACCCCAGATTAAGAGCATACATGAATACAATTCTTGACCTTATTGAATAATTTTCAAAATATAGCCTCTCAATGATTCCAAGGGGTCAGAATAAAATTGTTGATGCCCTTGCTACTTTAGCTTCAGTTTTCAAAATTCCAATTTTCCTAATAGGGGATATGAATTTAAGATCAAGCACAGACCAACAATGCTTGATAATATTAAGTATTGGCAGGTTTTTGAAGATGATAAACAAATAGAAAGTTTCCTCAAAATGGAAGATGGATTAGAGAATTTGAATATTGATGAAGAATATTGTGATGAAGATGTATATGCAGTTGTGTTCACAAGGATGGTTACTTTGAAAATTAGATTGTTGGTAGAGATATAGTGCAACTTAAAAGTAACATCATTCCCAAAGTCCTGTTCCCATTGGAGAATTTTTTTGATAACAATGATGCGGCCAGGAGTCCAACAATTAAAGTAAATGAAGAAAATGTTGAAGATTGAAACATTGGGACTTAGGAAGATCCCAAGATCATTAATTTTTCCAAAACACTTGGCCCAGAAGTCAAGAAAAGATATATCAATTTAATGAAAGAATTCCCTAATGTTTTTTCCTTAAGTTGAAGATATGAAAGTTTATGACACCAAGGTAATTCAACATGTGATCCCAATCAAATAAGATCATAAACCTTTCAAACAGAAATTAATAAGGATAAATCCTTTGCTACTACCCTTGATTGAGAAAGAGATAAAGAATTTGTTTGAAGCCAATATCATAGTATCTCTGAGGTTTTCTAAATGGGTGGAAAATCCGGTGCCTATCAAAAAGAAGAGTGGAGAGATCAGGTTGTGTGTGGACTTTAGAAATATGAATAGGGTGTCTCTCAAGGATAACTACCCACTTCCTAAGATGGATCACATTCTACAGAAAGTGGTAGGTTCTCAAAAAATGTCAATGTTGGATGGTTTCTTTAGGTACAATCAAGTCATGGTGCACCTTGATGATCAGGAAAAGACAACATTCACAACACCAAGGGGTACCTTCAGGTATTCCAAGATGCCTTTTGGGCTCATGAATGTAGGGGAAACATTTCAAAGAGCTATCGACATAGATTTTTCTGATGAGAAAGACAAATTCATTGTTATTAACTTAGATGATATCATCGTGGATTCAATTTCTGATGAAGAACATCTCAAGCATTTAAGAAGGGATTTTCAAAAGTGCAAGAAGTTTGGAATTTCACTAAACCCCAAGAAGTCAAATTTTGGCATAGAATAAGGGAATTTGTTGGGTCACATTATTTCAAAATAGGGGATAAAGATAGATCCCAACAGAGTTGAGGGGATCTTAAAAATTGGCACACCAAGAAGAAGAAAAGAAGTGCAATCTTTCCTAGGGAAAGTGAATTTTCTGAGAAGATTCATCCCTAACCTCACTGAAATCATAAAGTATATCACTAACTTTCTCAAGAAAGGAAATCAGACAAAGTTGACCCCAGGAACTATAAAATCCTTTGAAGACATTAAAGTGACATTGACCAAGGCCCCAGTACTCGCAAGCCCTAATTTTGAAAAAGACTTTATATTGTTCTCTTTTTCCTTAGAGCACACCATTGTTGGTGTTTTACTATAGAAGGATGAGTAGAATTTTGAGAAGCCTATAGCATACTATAGAAGGACATTGAGGGATTCCCCATTAAAGTATGATATCATGGAAACTAAGGAATATGCACTGGTCAAATCCCTAAAAGAATTCAAAGTTTATATCTTGCATTCTCATACCACTACTTATGTGCCAAGAAGTTCTATGAAAGACATTTTAAACCAGCCTGAACCTGAGGGAAAAAGGGGAAAGTGGATAGTTGTGTTGTTGGAATATGACCTTGATATCAAACCAACAAAGTTGATCAAGGTGCAGGGACTTGCAAAGTTGATGGCACGGACAAATTGTGAGCTCCTAGGAATAAATTTGATTATTGATTTGTCAGCAGATTTAGAAGGAGAAAGGGTCCCCTAGATATCCTAAATATTTCTTGACTCCCTATGCTATGAAAATATAATTTATGTGTTGAGAAATTTGCAGGCTCCTCCTTAATTAAGTAAAACTAAGGCTAGGTTCTTAAAACTAAAAGAAGCAAAGTTTTGTATTATAAATTAATTTCTGTATTGGAAGGATCCAGGGGAAATCTTGTTCAGTTGTTCGCTGGAGGAAGAAGCAGAGAGGACCATCAGAGAATTACATAAAGTTCACTGTGGAGGACACCATTATTGGAAAATTATTGTGCACAATGTTGAAATTACTAATACAACTGAGAGGGGGGGGGCTGAATCAATTGTCTTTGAGCTTAAACAATATTTAGTCTATTAAAAAAAAAATCTTAATCTTTCTTCAAGTGATCATCAACATTATATAGCATATGGACAATAAAAGTAAAAAGAATCAGTCACACACAAGGTATACACAGAGACAAATTTTCACGAGGAAACCCATAAATGGAGAAAACCTCTTCTTCTTCGAAATGATAGGCAATATTTTAAGTTCTGTACATCATCTTTAATTGAGCACCAACTCAATGTGAGGCTGCTACCTCTGTTTTACAAGCTGCAACTTGTTTGAGAGCACCAACTCTCTGGTTTCTCTAGCAGCCACTATAAGGAAGCACCAACTCCCTGAATATTCCAACACCAACTGGATGGAAGCACCAACTTCCTGAATGTTCTGGCACCAATTGGATGGAAGCACCAACTTCCAATTACACAGGCTCCAACCTGTATAATAGAGAGCTCTTGTTCTCCCTTGCACCACCCTGCCACCTTGGTTTCTATGGATGCAACCAGATGGAAGATACAACTTCTTGTGTTCAAGCTCCCACTTGAACCTCTGAGGACAGCAGTCCTCTTGAGAACCTCCCAACCTCCCTTAAATGTTAATAAATAAATAATCAGTCAACTACACAGATAAAACAATTCATACCAATCTTTCTTTGTTCTGAAAATCTGGTCTTCTAGAAACTATTCTGTTGTTCTTGTCTTCCTCTGTCTATTCAACGGGTATACTCTGCAACAACTCGTTCTCTCATTCTTCTTTGCTCAAACTTGTTTTGCTATTCTACTCTATGTTTCATCTCATACTGCACATATGCTCAATCTTCTCTTGCACATTCTCTCCTTTTACTTTTCTTACGGTTTCATTCTTTTCTCATACGGAACAACCAACAATACATGGTCTGTCTCCTTTTCTTTTATTCACAACTACTCGACCGTTCAACTTCCAAAATCCTTAGGCAAAAGAAAGAAAATTGTCCAAGCAACTAAAACGCCAATTGAAACACTAACTGATTTGCAATCATGAGTCCGTTTCACTAATAGATTCATAACTGAGGGGTTAACTGTGAGAGAGAACAATAACCTTCTGATCATATTCCAATTTATCCTCACCATTGGATGAACTTTATTAAACTTGCCTTTAAAACAGGTTTCATCATTTCGGCATTCCTGATGTTAAATGTTCTTGTCACTTACAAATCCCGATCCTCGAAATTTCGCAAAGAAGTCGAATCAATGATATAGATCATATCTTGATCTGACGGTTCAGATTACATTGCGATTTCACATATCGTGATATCGAGATTCCTGATGTCAATAATCTTTGACATGTCCAACTCTCGATCCTCAAAACTCCAACAAGGGTTGGAATCAACGGTCCAGATTCAACCTTAATCTAACGGCTTAGATTACATCATGATATCGGGATTCCTAATGTCAGTAATCTTTGACATGTCCAACTCTCAATCCCCAAAACTCCGACAAAGACTAGAATCAACGGTCCAGATTCAACCTTAATCTGACGGCTCAGATTACATCACGATTTCACATATCGCGATATCAAGATTCCTGATGTCAATAATCTTTGACATGTCCAACTCTCGATCCCTGAAACTCCGACAAAGACTGGAATCAACGGTCCATATTCAACCTTAATCTGACGGCTCATATTACATCGTGATTTCACATATCGCGATATTGGGATTCCTGATGTCAATAATATTTGACATGTCCAACTCTCGATCCTCAAAACTCCGACAGGGAGTCGGATCAACGGCTTAGATGTGATCTTTATTTGACGGCTCAAATTATGTTAGGATTTTGCATATCCAGAAATTGAGATTCATGTTGCATTGTTTCTTTAACATCTTCAACACGTGATCCTCAAAACTCCAACAAGGAGTTGGATCAATGGTCCACATAACCCACTGTGATGGATGGTCCTCCTGCTTTCGGGATTTGTGAGCCCTCTACTCCTTGCACTTTTAAAGATCCTGCATGTTTTCCTCAATCCAATGGTGGTCGGACCCTGCACTCAGATCTAACGCCTGAGATCTATCGTCCTCTTAAGCATGCTCTTCTTGTCTTTATTCAGATCTCACGGCCCTCATGCTGTCGGGAATTTTGGATGGGATCCAATGATAAGAAATGCTTCTCGGGCCTTCGATCATTTTGTCAATGTTGCATTGCCTTCGATCATTCGATCTTCCTGGACTTACCTTCTATTTTCCTGTTGATCATCGCTGTTTTACTCAAGCCATCATTACTTCTTTACTTTCCATCAATGACAAGCATTCGTTGTCTGTTAAATATTTTCCAACAATCTCTCCCTTTGGCATTGATGGAAATACAAGCACCCACATGCATTCGGATCTCTTTTCCCGAACTCTTTTCTCCCCCTTTGACATCAATGTCAAAGAAGAAACATGCTTCCCCTGATCTATTGCAAAACATACTCCCCCTGTCGACTAGAAGCATCTTGGAAATACACCAGATATTCAATAAGTACTCCCCCTGACCAGGTGAACAGATTAGACACAAGATATTATAACCCCCAACTTTTGACGAAGGTATCCAAAACGGGTCGCTGCTAATGGTTTAGTAAAGATATCAGCAATCTGTTCTGTAGAAGGTATATAATTCAGTTGAACAATTCTATTTATAACTTGTTCTCTGAGAAAATGGTACTTGATTGGAATATGCTTAGTCTTGGAATGAAGAAAAGGATTCTTGGAAACACTAATGGCACTTGTGTTATCACAATGAATTGGAATGGGATCAGTGTAATTTACCTTCAAATCTGCAAGAGTTTGTATCATCCATAAAATTTGTGTGCAGCAAGTAGCAGCAGCAATGTATTATGCCTCTGTAGTGGATAATGAGATGGATCCTTGCTTTTTACTAAGCCATGCAACTAATGAGTCACCCAGAAAAAATGCTCCTCCACTGGTGCTTTTTCTCTCATCAACACAGTTTGCCCAGTCTGCATCTGATTAAGCAGTTAACTGAAAATTCTGATTTCTAGGATACCACAGACCATAAGTCATTGTTCCCTTCAAGTATTTAAATATCCTTTTGATAGCTACCAAATGACTTTGTTTAGGAGCAGACTGAAAATGGCCTACCATTCCAACAGCTTGCATTATATCAGGACGAAGTGCTGTGATGTACAGAAGACTGACTATCATAGAGAGATATATTCTTTGATCAACATCGGGTGAGATATCATATTCACTACTTCTTCTTCCAAGGCTTCAGATCTCGCCTTCTTTTCTGATAACTGTTGTTTCAGAATGTCCTCTATTTTCTTTGCCTCTTCTAATTCCATTTTTAGCAGGGAAAAGTCTTCATCAAGCTGTTTACTGTCTTTCTTGAACCTATTACATTCTTATCTTCAGGTCTAGGGACCAGCTCCCAAGTATTTCTCTTCTCAATCTAATCAAGCTCTTCATTCATTGCTCTAATCCAATTATCTTCCTGGCTAGCTTCCTCAAAAAATTTAGGTTCAGTCATAGATAAAAAATCAACATGAGATTATTCTGTCTTTAATCAATTTCCTTTTTGTCTGAACTCCTAGATTTATATCCCCAATTATCTGATTTTCAGGATGATTCTTTCTAATAATTCTGAGAGGTAATTTTTCTTCTTTTTTCTTATCTATGTCAGCTTGGATATTTGTATCTTCATCTGATCCTGACTCTTCTCTTTCTAATCATTGGACCTGTTCACCTTCATCTTCAACAGTATCTTTTGTTCTTGGTTCAACATTGCTTACATTTCTGACTAGGATTTCTTCATCAACTTTTATATCTATACAATCAACTAGCTTGTGGAGTCTCTTATTGTAGCATCTGTACCCTTCACTATTTTTAGTATAACCCAAGAAGATACCTTCATCAGCCCTATCATCATATTTTCCAATATTTTCATCATTGTTCTTGATATAACATTTCCTCTCGAAAACTTTAAAATGCTTGATTGAGGCAGGTCTACCAAACCAAAGTTCATAAGGGGTCTTGTCACTATGTGGTTTGAGATGAGCTTTGTTAAGGATATGAACAATTGTATGTATTGCTTCCACCCAATATGTCTAAGGTATGTTCCTTTCATTCATCATTGATCTTGCCATTTGCTGAACGGACCTATTATGTCTCTCAACAACTCCATTTTGTTGTGGAGTCCTTGGAATTGTGTACTCTCTTTTGATCCCATGCTTATCATAGAACTCTTTGAAGTTTCCTGAACTGAACTCTCCTCCTCTATCAGACCTTACTGCCTTTAATATTTTTTCTATTTGATTCTCAGTCAGAGGCTTAAATACCTTGAATTTTTCAAATGCTTTAGATTTTTCTTTCAAAAAGGCAACCCAAGTTAGTGTAGAATAGTCATCAATAATTAACATAAAGTAATTTTCTTTTCCTGTACCTTCTTTCCTTGATGGACCACATAGATCCATATGTACTAACTGAAGAGGTTTTTCTGTTGAGGGAAAGTTTTTAGATTTGAACTGAGTGCAAGTAAGATTTCCTATCTAACATGATTTACAAACAGAGTCATATGGCTTTGATATCTTCAAAAGATCTTTTACTGCCCCATTGTTTTTGAGTTTGATTATGTGATCAAAATTTAGGTGACCAAGTCTTCTATGCCACATCCAACTTTCATCATATTTGCTTAAGTTGCATTCTTCTTCTTCTTCTTTTAAAACATAGACATTGTTTTCTGTTCTTATACCTTTTGCAACTAGCTGACCTGAATCCACAGTTTTTATTTTACAGTCTTTAGA
>ML780824.1:1621931-1669808 GCA_009831015.1 Picea engelmannii
TGTTTGAGGATTTGACAAACTTGATAGATTCTGTATTACTTGGATGATCACTACTTGACCCTTCTTCATATCCCAATCCAACTTTCAACTTTGAATTTCTTTGTTGATTTAGAATGGAGGTTAATTCTTTTGAGGCTTTAATACTTGGCATATTTTGATGATACAGTCCCTTAAATTTCTCCATTTCTTTTCTAGTTTTTACTATCTATTCTTCTAAGGCTTCACACCTGACTTTCTTCTATGATAATTGTTGTTTTAGTATGTCTTCTATTTTCTTTGTCTCTTCTAATTCCACCTTTAGCAAAGCAAAGTCTTCATCAGGTTTTTTGTTGTCTTTCTCGAACTGTGTCAACAATTGTTTTTGTTTTCTGTTCTTGGTTTTGAGTCTATCGATTTCTTCCAATGCATTGATCAGTTCTCCTTCCAAATCAACCACATCTTCTTCATCATTTTCATCACTGCCTTTGCTTTTATTATCATAATCCTCCTTGGCCATAAGCATGAAGTCATTTGCCTTATCTTCACAGGATGAGTCACTATCGGTGTCTTCTGAGGAATTGTCATTATTTGCAACCAAACTTTTCTTCTTATTATATTTCTTGTATTTGTACTTCTTTTCATCATCAGAGTTCTGGTCCTTTTTCTGATGGGGACACTTAGATGAAAAATGACCTATCTTACCACAGTTAAATCATTTGAAGGGAAACTTCCCTTGATATTTTCTTGATCCTTTCTTTAACCTTCTCACAAATTTTGCCTCAATATCATCTAATTTTGAATCAGTATTCGTGTCTTCTTTAAAAGATGTTTCTCTAGTACTAGATTTGTCTTTGTTAATTCTCATTTCATATGAAGTTAGAGTTCCTAGAAGTTGATCAATGGATAGAGTTTTAATATCATTTAATTCTTCTATTGCAGATACTTTTGGATTAAATTTATCAGGCAGAGATCTTAAAATATTCTGAACTAAGAGTGAATCATCAAACTCCTCACGAAGACCCTTCATGGCATTTACAAGTTCTTCAACTCTTAAAAAATACTTGCTAATTGCTTCATCTTCATTCATCTTTAGTTGTTCAAATTTCAATCTGAATGTTTGAATTTTGGCATCTTTTACTTTCTCATTTCCTTCATAATTGTTAATAAGTTTATCCCACATTGCTTTGGCAGTATCAAGATGCATCACCTTTACAAACTCAGCTTCAACAAGTCCATTCAAGATAGCATTCATCCCCTTAGCTTTAAAACTAAACTCTAACTTATCATCCTTGGAGGCTAACACAACAGGCTTTGTATATCTAGTCTCTACTACATCCCAAACATCAACACCCAAGGCCATTAAGTATGTTCTCATTCTAATCTTCCAGAAGGCAAAATTTGTTCCATCAAACAGAGGGGGCTTAGAGGCTGAAGTCACTTCATGACTTGTCATGTTTAATCTTATGGATCTACCTTTGAATAAAAGGAACTCACTCTGATACCAATTGTTGAAATTACTAATACAACTGAGAGGAGCGGGGTGAATCAGTTGTCTTTGAGCTTAAACAATATATAGTCTATTAAAAAAAAAATCTTAATCTTTCTTCAAGTGATCATCAAAATTATATAGCATATGGACAGTAAAAGTAAAAAGAATCAGTCACACACAAGGTATACACAGAGACAGATTTTCACGAGGAAACCCATAAAGGGAGAAAACCTCTTCTTCCTCAAAATGATAGGCAGTCTTTTAAGTTCTGTACATCATATTTAATTGAGAACCAACTCAATGTGAGGCTACTACCTCTGTTTTACAAGCTGCAACTTGTTTGAGAGCACCAACACTCTGGTTTTTCTAGCACCCACTAGAAGGAAGCACCAACTCCCTGAATATTCTAGCACCAACTAGATGGAAGCACCAACTTCCTGAATGTTCCAGCACCAATTGAATGGAAGCACCAACTTCCAATTACACAGGCTCCAACCTGTATAACAAAGAACTCTTTTTCTCCCTTGCACCACCCTACCACCCTGGTTTCTCTGGTTGCAACCAAATGGAATCTACAACTTCCTATGTTCAAGCTCCCACTTGAACCTTTGAGGACAATAGTCCTCCCAAGCACCTCCCAACCTCCCTAAAATGTTAATAAATAAATAAACAGTCAACTACACAGATAAAACAATTCATACCAATCTTTCTTTGTTCTGAAAATTTGGTCTTCTAGAAATTGTTCTGTTGTTCTTCTCTTCCTCTGTCTATTCAGCGGGTATACTCTGCAACAACTCGTTCTCTCATTCTGCTCTTCTCCAACTTGTTTTGTTATTCTACTCTATGTTTCATCTCATACTGCACATATGCTCAATCTTCTCCTACGCATTCTCTCCTTTTACTTTTCTTACGGTTTCATTCTTTTCTCATATGGAACAACCAACAATACAAGGTCTGTCTCCTTTTCTTTTATTCACAACTACTCGACCGTTCAACTTCCCAACTCCTTAGGTAAAAGAAAGATAAATGTCCGAGCAACGAAAATGCCAACTGAAGCGCTAACTGATTTGCAATCATGAGTCTATTTCACTAACAGATTCGTAACTGAGGGGTTAACTGTGAGAGAGAACAATAAACTTCCGATCATATTCCAATTTATCCACACCGTTGGATGAACTTTATTAAACTTGCCTTTAAAATGGGTTTCGGAATTTTGGCATTCCTGATGTTCAATGTTCTTGTCACTTACAAATCCCGATCCTCGAAATTATGTAAAGAAGTTGAATCAACAATCCAGATCATATCTTGATCTGATGGTTTAGATTACATTGCGATTTCACATATCACGATATCAGGATTCCTGATGTCAATAATCTTTGACATGTCCAACTCTCGATCCCTGAAACTCCAACAAGGGATGGAATCAATGGTCCAGATTCAACCTTAATTTGACGGCTCAGATTACATCGCGATTTCACATATCGCGATATTGGGATTCCTAATGTCAATAATCTTTGACATGTCCGACTCTCAATCCCTGAAACTCCGACAAAGACTGGAATCAACGGTCCAGATTCAACCTTAATCTGATGGCTCAGATTACATTGTGATTTCACATATCACGATATCAAGATTCTTGATGTCAATAATCTTTGACATGTCCAAATATCGATCCCCGAAACTCTGACAAAGATTGGAATCAACGGTCCAGATTCACCCTTAATCTGATAGCTCAGATTACATTGCGATTTCACATATCGGGATTCCTGATGTCAAAAATATTTGACATGTCCAACTCTCGATCCTCAAAACACTGACAGGGAGTTGGATCAACGGTTCAGATGTGATCTTGATTTGACGGCTCAGATTACGTCGGTATTTTGCATATCGAGAAATCGGGATTCCTGTTGTATTGTTTCTTTGACATCTTTGACACGCGATCCTCGAAACTCCGATAGGGAGTCAGATAAATGGTCCACATAACCGCCTGAGATGGACGGTCCTCTTGTTTCGGGATTTGTGAGCCCTCTACTCCTTGCACTTTTAAAGATCGTGCAGGTTTTCCTCAATCCAACGGTGGTCGGACCCTGCACTCAAATCTAATGCCTAAGATCTATCCTCCTCTTCAGCGTGCTCTTCTTATCTTTATTCATATCTGACGGCCCTCATGCTATCGGGAATTTTGGATGGGATCCAATGATCAGAAATGCTTCTCGAGCCTTCGATCATTTTGTCAATGTTGTGTTGCCTTCGATCATTCGATCTTCCTGGACTTACCTTCTATTTTCCTGTTGATCATCATTGTTGTACTCAAGCAATCATTACTTCTATACTTGCCATCAATGACAAGCATTCGTTGTCTATTAAATATTTGTCATTCGCTGTCTGTTAAATATTTGCCAACACACAAGATATTGAGGACTGGGTTTTATTGACCTAGCATTTTTTCTGATGTCTAAAAAGAGGTTTCAAGATGTCATGAATGAAAAAAAAATTATGGGAAGAGAAAATTGCAGCCTTTTCCCTTGAAGCTCATCTTTGTTGAAGCACATTTTAGACAATGGGGCCTTGATTTCATAGGAGAAATTCATCCATAGTCCTCAAGTCCACAAGTGGATTCTGACAAACACAAATTACTTCACCAAGTGGATTGAGGTAGTTCCCACCATGCAGGCCATGAATTTTGTTATCATCCAGTTTTTGGAAGAAAATATTTTGTCCAGGTTGGGGTGTCCAATCAAAATCATTACATAAAATGCAGCAGCACTTAAGTCCAAAAAGATGGAGAAATTTTGCAGTGACTACAACATAACTCTTGGCCACTCCACTTCTTATTACCCTCAAGGTAATGGGTTGGTTGAGTCATCCAATAAGAGCTTAACCAGAATTATCAAAAATTTGTTGCAAGATAACAAAAAAGCTTGGCACAAAAATCTCATCCATGCACTATGGGCCGAAAGGATCACTCCAAAAAGATCCATTGCCACTTCACCCTTCCAGATATTTTATGGCACAAAGACAATTTTTCCTACTACATTAGGATTGCCAGTGATGAGGTTTTTAAAGGAGAAGGATGATGAAACAGATGCCAATTGAAGGAGAAAAGATGAACTAATCAATATCTAACAAACAAGAGAAAAATCCTTCAACAATGCTTAGCTGCACCAAGACAAGATTAAAAAGGATTTTGACAGGAATACCAAGGAGGATGATTTCAAAGTGGGAGCCTTGGTATTGAGATGGGTTGCCAGAAATGAAGACAAGAGAAAGCATGGGAAATTTGACCATATATGGTTGGGACCTTTCAAAATTGTGGCGTACCATGGGAATAATGCTTATTTGATACAAGAAGGTAATGGAGACATCGTTGGAGGAGGAACTATGAATGGAATGTTCCTCAAACATTATATTATTTAAATAAATCATCACCCTTTTCATTCATTGTACATAACCATTTTTTTTTCCAGTTGAAGTAGTTGAAATTAAAGCAACAGAACTGAAGCCCGCCCTGAGTTATGCTGAGTAGATTTCAAATTTTCGAAATAAATGTTGGTAAATTTAGTTGTAGGAGTAACTCATATCCCAATGGGTAGGCACTCGATCTTTCTTTCTTTTCTACCTCACAGAGAGGATAGCATCCCCAGTTGGAGCCCATGTTATCACCATAAATATTTCTATGTGAAATCTAGTTTTCAAGACTTAGTAAAGCGCTAAACCGATGTGGAGGCATGCAAAACTAGAGGACAGGGCCACGTCTGTTAGGAGGAGGCTAAATCTAGTAGTAGTGCAGAGTTGATGGGACCCAATGAGTTGCAGATCGCAGGTGCGCTATATCAATGGTCATGGATCGTTTTGGGGGAAGGACTTGCACGAAAGAGAATTCCCTAAAGCAGGCCGAAAATTAAACCATGGTTTCAGGTTGGGACCAAGTGGCGCCACTAGGTGAATTTTGGGCCAATAAGTGGGTCACCCAAAACCACTCCTCCTTGTCCTCAAAATCGATAAAGTATATAAAAGGGGTGCTCGTCATTATTTTATTAGTTTTTCAAATACTAATGTTGAAATTTGGTGCAACCACTCCATTCAAACTTAAGCTCAACATTACGCCAAGCTCATGCCTTTTCTTCTCATTTAAAGGTATTTTTCATCACCACCATGGACCCTATCATTATTTTAGTAGAAAAGCAAGACCCTGTGTCAAACGAAGAATCCCTAATTGACCAAGATTCATATGTTTTTGACACTGAAAACACCATTTATCCCATCTTCATGTCTAGAGATAATTTGTCTGATAATGTAGGGAAGAAGATACACTTTCTTGAAATAGTCCAGTCCACTATAGTTCCTTACACTTTCGAGGTCGCATTCCCATTTCCCGAATTCATAGGTTGGTGCACAAAGAAATATTCACAGGAAGAAAAAGTTGTCATCAATAAATAGGATTCCAAAGTCTTGTGTAGGGTCGAGAGTCTGTCAATTCGAGGCACCCTCGACAAACCAGAGTTTGTCTTTGTAGTGTCTGAATTGTTCAAAGAACAAAATTTGATTATGGTTACAGGGAATGTCCTTTAGAAGTCAAATACCTATTCTTACAAACAATTTTCAAACTAGAACGTCTTTCCAGAAATTTGGCCCTGCCAATGAGTGTTAATGTCATGGTTATTGAAGTCCAATGGGTCTATTCCATACTGAGTCAAATTTTAGGTCTAGATAATGATAATCATGTGGTCGAGGTTATGTTAGGTTTTTTGTGGAATTTTTTTAGTCAAAGTCCATTCAATCAATTAGTATCATCTTCGATAAATTCATAGCTGATAATATCCACAAGCATCGAGTGAATTTTCAGCCACTAAGACATTTCAGATACCACACACATTTGTTGAAGATTTCCCCAGAAAAAAACAAGAGAGATTTCCCTGAAGATTCATTCATATCAACTGAATGTAAAAGGATCACATTGCTCATTTTTATCAACAAGTTCATATCCAGGGTTTACAACTTGATTTTCAACACCAGCCTACCAAGAGTCATGGATGACATGAGGAGTTATTTACAGCCAAATCCAAAAAATAGAGTGGGGGACTAGGTGTTGTTCATGCATTCAACAGTGATATGGGTTTATGGTTGTCATGAATCCCCCTATCTTCTACCTATTTATCTGACACTCAGAGTATTTTCCCTTGAGCTCCTTAGGCAAAGAATCATATCAGAGACAGAGCACTTCCTCAAATTACATAAGGAATCCAACCTCAAATTTTGTTTCATCATTGGACCCTTCATTGTAAAAACTAGACCATGCTTATCTCAGATCCAAGAAAAGCTCAAGGAGTTTGGATTTGCATAGCTACAGGGAAGAAAATATGATCCACATTGGATCATATCCAAGAGAATACTAATGAACAAACATGCCCCCTATGAGCATGAACATGTTGAGGGTTTTCACAAATTGAAAAATCTAGATGTTTGTGATGATATGAAAGCAATCTTGCAATCAACTCAAACATAGCAAGTGGATGTAACCCTGCAACAGACTCAAATACAACAAACGCCTTAGAAGATGATAGTTAAAGTCCCCAAATCAATTATTTACAACAAAAGAAGAATTTTAGAGGCCCTGGGCACTAGTAGTCAACAGACTTCCCCTAAAGATATGAAGATCACATAATCCCCAAAGATAATGGATCTAGAGGAGGAAGAGCCTAAAGAACAAGTGAATATGGATATGGTGGAGAGTGGCACCAACATTGTAGAAGTTGGGAAAGGAAGCAAGCTCCAAAGTGAAGGAAACTCAAGAACTTTCATAAGCAAAAAGAACATATTTGACAAGGCATCTGGAGCAGCCAATCAATCTAAAGAAGATTTGGAAAAGAAATATGCTAAGAAAGGAAACTTGGCTATGGGTGAAATGAGGGAGTTAATCCCTAAAGTATAGAATATTTCTCAGCATAAGTATTCTTTGTTCATAGTAAGAGATATAGAGAAGAGGACATTTAATATAGTAGTTGTAGATGAGGATAAAGTATCTGAGATCAAGCTAAAATATGACAACATCAATGCTCTAGACAAGGTGAAATTAAACAGGAATACTAGTGATATGTTGTAGTCAGATTACTTGGGCCTAATCCTGAAGAATTCAAAGTTGTCAACTTATGAAATAAAGTTGGAAGGGCAGTGGAGGCAAGAAAAAGCATCCCGCAGAACTTGGAAAACTCAAGTCAAGAGGATAGAATCTGAAGGCCCTCGGGGAGTGAAATCCTCCTTATATGAAAAGGACAAGTTGATTCAAATATTGAAGAAGAAACTAAAAATTTATGCCACAGAGCATCCACAAACAACAAAATCAGTTTCTCTAGAATAGGAAAATGAGGCATTTCGACAAGAGCCATTGAACTACAAGGCCAAGGTATTATAGCTAGAACAAGAAAAGGTGATTTGGTCACAAGGACAGGAAGAATTACCAAACATGGTTGTAGCTATACCTTCTACTGGAGACATTGGGAAAAGCACTGAAGGATGTGTCCAGGCTATGTCACAAGTTAACTTGAAGGTGGGATAAATCAAAGGGACAAAGGGATACATAAAGAAATTTAAGAAAGAAATGAAAAAAAAAGATGAGAGGATGGCTCAATTTCAAAAGGATAATCAAGTTTTGTAGGAAAGGGTAGACAATATGAAAACAAGGTTGAGAGGAAAAGGATTATTGCAGGGAGCCAAACACATCATATGGGATTCCATTGCTGTTGAAGCGGACAATTTTAGAGTGTAATTGAACTTCATCAATGATAAATATAGCATGGCCATCACAACCAGAAGAAGGTGCATTGTTGTGAATGAGACATTAGCAAAGAAACCATCAAAGTGGGCCCAAAATTCCATAAACCTACTAAAATCCATCCCTACTGCAGAGCTTCAGACCATTGGGGTAAAATATAGGACTGCATTGATCATCTGGGTCAAGAGGGTCATTGCCAAGCCTAACCTGCTAAAATCAGTCCAAACTAAGGTCATACAGATGGAGCAAAGTATACAAGAATTCAAGGATTTGTTTAAAGAGTTGTTCATGAAAGGTCTCCCATCATTTTGGGATGGAAAAGGAAAATTGCATGATCAATAGGAATATAACTCTTGCCTCGCTCAATGTAGAATGGATCACTCCAAGTTTGAAAAACTTGAGGAAAACTTGAAAGGAGCAACCCTGGTTGAATATTTTATTATAGATTTTGAGATCTTGAATCAATTCAAAACATTGAATATCAGACTACCAGTCATGACATATGTCTCTTGCATTGACCTAGAGATCCTAATCAAAGAAATGATGGATTATGTTATCCCTTCGGACTTGCAATGGAAGGATATAGTGCGATTGGGTAAGACAGTGTAGTTTTCCAAGAACCGACAGATAACGCCCAAGTGTCACCAAATATGGAAAATTAGACAAAATACCAAAACAGGACAAGTGGCAAAGGAAGAAGATGAAGAGTCATAGGAATCGACAGTGGTTCATGAAACGTTTTTCTGATTAATCATTGTAATTGGTTCCCATACCGAAACTATCATTTATAATTATTGTAATCAATTCTAGAAGTTGAAACGTTTCAGTTCAACTATTGTAATTGGTTTCTAACTGAAGGAACTCGAATTGTATAAATAGTAAATGTTCCAAATGTATTAATGTTAGTAGAACTGCAAGGGCACCTTTTTAGTAGTTCAGAACTCAATTGTAATTTTCTGGAGCTGAATTGAATACATATGCAAAAGCTTTTGAATTCTCTATGAAAATATTCTAATGGTAGTGATATGAGTTTTGTCTTCTCTCCTTGTATGTATTTCCTTTGTTATTTAATTCCATTTGCATTGTCTTTTATTTAAATTGGATAGTTTAAAAGCCCAGAATTCATCTTGTGATGCTCTCGGCTTAAGAAATTTAAACTGTGTTAATCTCTTCTTAACTAATTCAAAATTCATTTCATTAATTCTCTAATGTAGTTACTTGTTTTCTTCTTCTTCTTACATTCTACAAAATACAATTTATAACTAACATTCATCGCCTCACTTAGCCTTTATCCTCTAGAGAGTTCTACTAGCCAGTCATTGTTTTTATTCATTTTCAGAATTTTGACACCATAGCCCTAACTGCCCCTCCACTTTCTTGCCAACAAATTTATAAAACCCCCCCAAAACAACAAACTTGTCCATTCATTGAAAAATACAAACCAAGTGACATGAGAGATCCCTCTCTTAGTTGAGCAGGCTAGTACCTAGCTAGTATCAGCCAAACAAATTTATAGAGTGTTAACAGAAAGGATTCCACGGACTCTTAAACACTTCATCTTTGAATCTCCTTTTGCAGGGCTTCCTCCTCGCGTTGTAATGTCTCCAGCACTCCTTTAGCAGACTGATGTCTCCAGTGCTACTTTAGGGTACTGATGTCTCCAATGCTCCTTTAGTGGACTACTCTCTAGGATATGTGAAGAGTCTTACCTCCTACGCTCTGATACCATGACAAAACAATAAATGAAGTAGAAAATACAGAGTAGAAATATCTAGAATGGAAATTTTAGAGCGTGAGTGTATTAGATGAATAGGATAAAGCTATAAAGGGAAAACAAAACCACTGAATCAATAAGTCAGAACCAAATCCTAACGACTGGTACAACTAGCCAGAAAAAATTGCAGTGTACAGTCACACATTGTTGAGGTTATAGCTAACAAATATGAGATTTGAACAAACATTATTAGTGATACCATCCTATTCATGAAGTATCATGCCTTAATTTGGATGTTTATGAGATTTTTTCCCTCTAAACAAGCACTAATGTGGAGAATTTAATGGGAAATCCTTGGAAAGGTGTCGATGGCCATGGAATTTTCTGTAGTGGAATGGGATATCTTGGTAATCAATTGTCTCTATCCAATGAAAGTCTTGGAAGGAAATTCATATGGAGGAGGGTAGGGTTTTTGACACATTACCATGCTTATCGAAAGACTTGTTAATTTTGAGAAAATGAATCCTTGATGCGACCAATTACCATGGCAGAGGTGGAGAGAGTATCTCTAAGTATTCCAAAAAGAAAATCCTCTAGCTTGGAAGAATTTACCACTAATTTCTTCCTATCTTGTTGGAAAAATATAAAGAATGATTTTCTAGAGAGAGTGGAAGATTCTAAGACACATTTAAATGTGATTCCTTCTCTGAATGCTACATTTCTTACCCTAATCCCCAAAGATGATAAGATTGAATATCTAAGTAAATTTTTCCTCCTCTCTCTTTGCAACATGATCTATAAAATCATCACTAAAATCCTAGAGAATCACCTCAAACCTCCCCTCCATAACATAATCTCATAGGAACACATTGGTTATGTAGAAGGGAGAAACATATTGGACAACATCATTGTATCCCATGAAATGATCCACTCCTTAAAAACCTTGAAAAATTCCGGCAGGATGATAAAATTGGATATGTCAAAATATTTTGACAAACTCATTTGGAAGTATATACAATAGTTTCTCCTATCCTTTGGATTTGTATAATATTGGACTCACTAGATTATGAATCTAACCTTCTTTTCCATTCAAATCAATAAATCCCCTCCAAACCCTTCTCCCTCAATTGTGGCATGGGATCCCTTATCCCTCTTAATATTCATCTGGTAGAAGGCATTGGCCTACTCATCAAAGAAGCAATATCTAATGGATGCTTGAAAGGAATGCAACTTCACCAATAGATATCACTGAGAACTCATCAACAATTCGAGGATGAGACTATGCTCATGCACATGCCTAAAAGTTTTTGTCACGTCTATCAACCATTGCAAGTATCAAATGTTCTTTTTTAATATGTCTCCTAATGTTCAAGTTAATATATCTCACATTTTGGGCTTCCAAGAAGCGCCCTCCCTTCAAAATATTTGAAAGGCCCCTTGGTGGAAAGATCTCTTCGACGAGTTTCTCAGGGACATACTCGCAAAAATGTCAAAAATGGTGGAAAGCTAGGATTTTCTCTCTATGAATCTAGCAGGCAGGTTGGTGATTGTAAAATATGTCCTACAATCAATTCCCTTATACCTATTTTCAATTTTAGCAACTCCAAAATATGTCCTTAATGCCATCCACAACATTCAAATATCCTTCTTATGAGAGGGAAGAAAATTGTCCAAGAAATGGGTCCTTTTGTCATGGTCAATAGTTTTCCTCCCAAAATTATCTGGAGGACTAGGCCTCTCGAAACTGAAGATCCTAATCTATGTTATCAGTGCCAAAACTTGGTGGAGATGGCTCAGTAACATCCATACTAGTTGGGGTAGATTCTGGAAAAACAAATATGCAACAAAGTGGACAACACATAACCTCATTAGAATTGACAACTCACCACATGCATCCTCTATATGGAATGTGGCATGGGAGAATCATGCTTTGGTTCAACACTATTGATTTTGGGATATCCAGAATGGAAACTCAACCCTCTTCTGGGAAGACGCATGGAAAGAATTTCTGAAGTGGAGTGACCAAGTTGAACTGGAGGAACTCAAAAGAACAATGATAAACCAAATCAAAACTCATATTCATCACAATTGGAGTCCTATAGAATAATATCAACCATGGAAGGTTTGTCTTATGCAAGAAAAATGGAATATGGACCCAAACACTGTCGAATGGAGCACCTTCTAGAATGATTTGACATCTCAAAAGAACAAAGTGAGTGATTACCCTAATAAGATTAATTGGGGTAATCGATCAAGTTGAAACTTCACTGTGAGGTATGCCTATCATATGGAAACAAATTCTTAAAACCACCTTCTACAAGAGATATGGAGTATAATTTGGCAACAACTCTATCCCAAGGTTTCTACCTTCCTATGGCTTCTTGCTCATAAAAAATGCCTACATGTGAAAACCTTATCAAGAGAGGCTTCTTAGGTTCCTCCTTCTACCATTTATGTAGGAATCGGGATGAAACCCTTGAACACTTATTCAACTAATTTCCCTTCGTCTCCATAGTATGGGACCAAGTCACTCATATATTTAGACAATATGACATGAATCATATAAGCATCGTCGAAACAATAGAAGGGTGGTATCAACAAATAATTTCCAATCTAGTAATCAATGGAGCAAGACCTATAAAGAGAATAATAGAGAGATCTTTAAAATGGAACACACATGTACTCAGGGGGTCTACAACAAAATCAAGAAATCCATAAGAGAAATGGTACTCCTTCACAAATGGAATACTCAATATTGGAATGGGTCTCTCTAGGATCATTGCATTCTCCTGGCCCTCAACATTTCCCTGGGAATGGATATCCAATCACTCAGGAAATCTCACTCAACTTGACCAATCCTCCTCGATTATTTCAATATTACATATTTAAATAATAATTAATATTATTACTTATGGATTTTGTTTTGTTTGCTAGCGTTTTTATTTCTTGTAGAACTAGCTTGTGGTCTAAGAAACCATGACCCAGGGGCATCTAAGACATCAAAATCACTTGAGGATCGCACATGGCATGGGCCACAAGAACCCTTAACATGGATGGATTGTTTGGGTGTCTCCTTGTAACATACAACTATAATCCCCAATTTAGTCAATGTATAATATACAAATGAATGTGACTATGGCCAAGTGATGTAATATGCGAAACATATTTTTGAATTTGAATAAATATAATATGATGCCAGTTGTTGGGAATATGGATAGAGATGGGGTCTGATTAATCCATAATAGAGTGAGGATTCCTTAAGAGTGTCTAGGAGGGGCCCAAGGGGGGAATGGTTTGTGGTATTAGCCAAACCCATATTTCTGAATTTAATTGTCATTTGGGGAAACCTTCTATTTTTTATTTGAGTGTGTTAGAGTCCATTCATTAAACTTCGGTCAAAGGCTGGGTGTAGAAATCACATACCATAGTTATTGGAAGCATGGGACTGTAGTACAATAAATATTGGGTAGAGATGGAATTTATTTGTCTTGGGAAAATATAGAAAATTCCTATGAGGAAGAATAAGCAGTTTTTCATTTGGAGTTTTTGGCACCATGCACAGTAAGGGGAGAGAAATAAAAGAGTGCCATAGATAGAGAAAGGAATTTGAGAGAATTATAGATCATGTGATCTATATTAGATCATTATATTATTCGTCATATATCTTGATCACTTCAGAGTGGAAAAAAATAGAAGATTCAGCTTGCAAGGCCATTTTAGTGGAAGGTCCCAGTTTTGAAAATTGAGGTTCAGAACCTTTGAGATCCATTTTGGAAAATTATACGATTTTTTTGGGGTTTTGGTGTCTATAACTTGTGCACACCCCCTTGAAAATATTATACACTCTGATACCTTTCCAACAATGCAGACCATGTGTCGATCAGAGTTTGTATGAAAACGATATGCCTCCCACAAGTTGACCTACTATTTTGACCACCATGTTATAAGAGGATTCCATCTAAGCCACTGTTACTCATAGCTATGGGGCTATCCATGTATATAATTTCAAGAATACTCTATAAGTTCCAAAACCCTATCACAATTGAGGGTTCATAAAGTCAAAAACCTACCCCTAGATGGCTATCGGGCTATGTTAAATATTCGGCCACTAGGAGGAGAAGGGGTTCCATTCTTTTGCATTGTATCTTGTTCCATAACTAAGAAAAACATCTAAGAGTGGTATTTTATAAGAATAATAGAGGAGGAGATATTATATAGAATATATACAATGCAAAGGTCAAATAAAACTCCATAGAGACTATCTCTTTCTTTATAGTTGTATCATTTCTATACCTGAGAAAAGAGTGCAAAGCATCCTTACCTTCTACATGGATTTTATCTCGTATTGGGTTTCCCACATCATGTATTGTGCTTATTTGTGGATTGTGTGATTGTATTTTTCTATTCTCTGTTTTCTTCATTTTATCTATTTTTCATAAGAAAAATAATCAGTAACTAAATATTTTGGAAATCTAAATGAAAAATAACCTTAATAATAAGGATTTCAGTTATTTATCAAATCTGTTGTGACGAACTATTCCAATGGAATATCCATGGAATTTAATAGACTATATTGGTATCAGAGTAGGTTTTTATTTTTGGTATTTCTGCTAAGTTGCAGGATCTAGGAATCATCTTCATGAGAAGTTGCAAAAACCCTAGCCATGGTGGATGAGTTTGTTCATAATAACCCTCCTCTAGAAGAAGAGAGATTTGATTGGTTGGAAACACAAGTTGTCGACCTTAGTCAGAAAATGAACCTCCTCATGGTGGCTCTATCAATCAATATATTACCATTAAGAGATGATGGAGTCTCTAACTCAGAGATCAGATTAGAGAGGAAATTTGGATGTCAGGAAGAATCAATAATTGAGTCGTGGAAATAATATAAGAAAGAGTAGAAGAGTTTAATTGCCATTAACCCTTCATAATACCTATTCAATATAGAATTAAAAGTGGACATAAATCCATACCAAGGTGGTATCTATGAATTAAAACTAAATCATTAGTTGCAACAAATAGAAGTTTATTTTAACATTCACCATATAGATACAGGGAAGAAAATGTCATTTTCTAGATTGAAGTTAGAGGGACATCATTTAACCTGGTGGGAAAGCCACACAAAAACACTTAAGATGGAGGGTGATATTTCAGTAACTAGGTGGGAGGACTTCAAAACCCTAATCAAGTCCCAATTATACCCTATTCGGTATGTAGAGGATCAATGGATCCAATGGAACTACTTCAGGAAGAGGAAAGAGTAGAGTGTACAAGACTACACGACCGAGTTCAAAGAGATGGATATCATGTTGGATATCCCTCCCAAGAACCCGAATGTACTCCTCAAGTATCTAGGGGCTTTACATAGTCATATATGAAAGTAGGTGATTCTCTTCAAGCCAAGGATAGTGGATGAGGCATGTGTACAGGAACAATACCTAGAAAACATAGGTCAAAAGAAAGGGAAACCAAGTGGTTCTAAGCATAAAGAGAACCAAGAAGCTTCCAAGGAGGGGTAGAATAAGTTGAAAGGGATAAAAAATAAGAATACAATAGCCACTACACATCAGAGTAAAGATCCAAAAAACCATTGCAATCATTGCAACATTAATGGCCACACCAAGGAAAATCTCTGGAAACTACATCCAGAGATGAACCCAAAGAAACAAAAGAAGGATGGAAAGAAAAATAACCTTCTAGCCACATATTTGAGCAATCAGTTTGAAAGTAGATCACATGTGGATAAAAATATTGTTTTCACATCTCTGTAGAAGGAGTTGAATCTGAGTATCCTTCATCACCAAGATGAGAAGGGGATGACCAAGCTCTTTCATATCAATATTAAGGTCAAGAAGACCAAGACAAATGATTTGTTTAAATACGGCTCACAAACTAATATTATAGCAATGCATTCGGTCATAAATCTTGGATTGGAGGTTCACAATCATCTTATCCCCTATCCATTGGGTTGGGTAAACAAGGATGTAGAGATAAAGGTAACAAAACAGTGTAAGATTAAAACTTTTGTAATTGTTGATTTATTGATGAAGTGGAATTGGATGTAGTACCCCTTGATGTATGTGGAGTAGTGTTTGGAATCCATTACATGTATATGAGTGATTAAACATTCATGTGGAGAGCCAACCAATCTCTATTGATAAAGGATGGGAAGTAATACATCATCAGCATGCATAAAGGTAAGTCAAATATCTTGCTAATAAGTTTCAACCAAGAAATGACTTTGATTAGTTCTAGTAAGAGATATGTTTTTCTTTTCTTAAGAGAAAATCCGTATGATGATGAGTTAATGAGAGTCAAGGAATCCATTGAGGGTTGTACTACAAAGAAGAAACATCAATTGGAAGAGTTTCTACAGGTATACAAAGGATTGTTCTAGGAGCCTGATAGGCTACAACCTAAGAGGAAAGTGGATCATGAAATACAATTATTGCTAGTCTCCCCATTGTCAAATATTAGATTGTATGGATAGTTCGTTCTGATAACAAATGAAGTTGAGAAAAAGTTGTAAAAGTTGTTGGATGAGCGTGTGATTCAATCAATTTGTTCAAATATCCTTACTCAAATCCTAGGTATTTTGTTATCTAGTGATTTTATTACTTCAAATCAAGTTAGCATCTCACAAAACAAAATATACTACTTGAATATTCAAGTCAAAAAGATCTAGCAGAAGTAATCCTAGGAACCAAAAAATCATGCACAATACACAAAGATATTATGCCCATCAACTAATATTTTCATTTAAATAACTTAAAATCTTACAAGGGCTCCCTTACTAGTAAAATGACCCATTTAGAAAATATAGAAAGTACATCAAAAGCTAACTGGATTGATCTGCTGCAAAACATGTCGTATGATTCTATACGACAACACCTTGAATGTTGCACTAATATCTACGTTGTCATGTGCTACTTGTGTTGTTGTAAAGTTGAAACTCATGCTAACTACACGATTGTTCCATAAAACTTGCATTGTCTGCAACGATTGATCCTTCAGTTGTACGACTATTATCTCTCTCCCTTTGGCCTAGATATCTAGATGGAATTCCTTCTCTACCTATCCAATATATCCTTGGATCACATTCTTTCATCATCCAACTCTCTTTGTCTCAAATAAATCTCTCTCAATCAATATGACTATTATTTAATTCACTAATGTTAATTAAATAATTTCCTTAAATAAAACTCAACTTGCTAATTAAAATCACTTTACTTTAATAATTCTTCTAATGAATGTAAAGTCAAGGTTAGAAGGATTTGGATGATTTCCACATGTCTAGAGACATAGACCTGAGTGGAAATACCTATTTGATGCTACAATGCATCAACACAACCTCTTATCAAGGAAGGTATTATGTACAACTCCAAGTATGCCTTTGAAGTAAAAAAACTTCCCTTTCACCAAGGGTTTGGTCTGAATATCTACAAGTTGCTCATCTATGGAAATATACTAAATCTTCACTACTCCCTTATGGATAATATATTGGATGAAGTGGTGTCTGATCTCTATATTGTTTTGCCTATAATGGAATACTAAATTTTTCGAGAGTTTGATACAACTATGATTATAAAAGTATATCACCATAGTGTTGATACTGAGAGGGGGGTGAATCAGTATCAAGTACAATTTAAAACCTTTTTCAACTTATACTTCAACCATATTCTATATTCAATTATATATAATGAGCAATGAACAATCGTAGAAGAGTTACACCAATATGTCACAATACACCATGCACAATATATGAGAAATAACCAATAGTTATTGTTCAAGGGAAGTAATGAATTCCAAAGGTAGCTACAACTTTCAAATACAAAGGAAGAGATAAACCTCCAAAAGGAAGATACAATCCTCCAATATCAAGAGAGGGTTGACCTCTCCATGATTTCCCCTTTCTTCCACCCAAGAATATATGAGAGATAATAAAACTTTACAATAAATCATCGCCATCAACTAACCATCACATAGGACCTAATAATGCTTCCTGAGACTTCTTCAACTTTTGCAATTATTCATTTCTTAGAATACTTTGATCCTATAGATAATATAACTCAATGTATTCTTTGAAATGCCTCCAATTTTCACTCCTTGAATCCTCCCCAAAAAGAAGTTATAGAGAAAATGGTATACCTTATTCAATTCTGGTTTATTCATGAGAGAGAACTTGTACAAAATTCCCCGCACTCAATATTTAACATCATATTCGGAAATTCATACAAAAGAAACTACAATCTATACTCTTTCCAATGCAATTGGTCTCACTTCATTTCAATTCTCTATGAATAAGTTATGATTGTTTTACCCAGAACACATGTTTATGACTAGCTTCAGGACTAGTCAAAAACCCTCTCTTCCACAAAGTGTATCTCCAAAATTATAGCGAATAAATAGTTGAAATTTTTACCATAGGTACCTAGATATGTCTTGTCAATACCATACCAATTTCACCATGGGAAGCATTCTAGAAAAAAAAATTATAGAGAAAATGGTAATATGACATGTAAATAACATACCTTAAAGCACATCACCAAAAGACTTCATCCTCCCTTGAAATCCGAGCTTCTTTACTTCAGATTTCCTCTGCAATTCAACCTATATCTCCTTGTTCATTAAAAAACTTGTGTGTGTTGAAAAATGAATGTATAATGAGATGTATTTATATCCTTTATGTCACTTCCTTTTAACATTAGGGCCGACCTGAAACTTTCTTATTTTGTAATTATTTTCTTTAATTATATTCAGGGCCAACCTGTACTTCCTTCTTCAATTCACTTTGCCATCTTCAAAAATTCATTTCTCCTCAACCATGAGGATCCACGTGACATGGTACCTACCATCATAAAAAACATTATCTATACTATATATCCACGGGTGTTGTATATGCATGTGCATTGTCCTTCATGTACAAATACCTTCATCAATCTTGGGGTCCAAAACCAATGACTAGGGTTGACATCAATGACAACAACCAATATTTCAACAATATCCCCCTTTGTTATTGATGGAAACACTCATGCTCCCCTTTTTATCATGATCCCAATTTCTCTCCCCCTTTGACATCAATGGAAAAGGGTGGCGTTTCTCCCCCTGAGTTCAATGGCATAAGGTGACCTGCTTCCTTGGGGTTACTCCCCCTGAACATGTGGCACTCAATAATACTTCTTCCTTCGTTTTGGTCTTTGAGACTTTTTCTTCCTTGAAATCATTTTGTGTGGCTTCTGTCTTCTCTCTCTCCTTCATGTCTAGGATGTATATGTTGTTTGGTCTTCTTGTTTCAGTTGCAACCAATCTTGCTGAGTTATTTTCTCTGATTTTACATTTTCGGGAGTCAAACATAAGACTGTATCCTTGATCACATATTTTATTGACACTGAGGAGATTATTCTTCAGATATTCAACCAATAGGACTTTTCCTTCTTTTAAATTTTCACTTCCAAGATTTACAGTTCCTTTTCCAAGTATTTTGGTAAATGAGTCATCTCCAAATGCAACATTTCCACCATTTTTCTTCAAGATGACAAATTTTCTTTGATCTCTGAACTAATGAGATGAGAACCCACTATCTATGAACCATTCATCTTCTTCTTTGCCTTCTTTAGTGACCAATGCTATTTAACATTTTTCATTGTGTGCAATAACTCTTCTTTTCCATGTTGTAGTTGGTATAGGGACATTTGGAATAGGATTATCTTCCTTCATCTCCCTGCAATCTCATGCTTTGTGACCAAGATTATTGCGCTTGTAGCATAAAATATTTTGATCCATTAATGAGTCAAATGGATTATAATTTTTGTTGACAGGTCTACAAACATTTCCATATCTATTATTTGCACCATTCATGTAGCTTGGATAGTTATTCCTTTCATTGATTCTACAAATGATTGCCTTGTGTCCAAAATTTCCACAAGTATAAAAATGTCCAAGAAAGAAATTTTGATACCTGGGAGTAAATGATATTCTTTGTGGTGTGCTCCATATGGGTTCACGATCTATTATTATGTCATTTCCTTCATAATTATTGTTTTCACACCCGATGGGAGAGTGTTGGGTTATGAAAAAGGTACAAATATCCTCCTTATTCACACAGTTTGTGATACAATCTTGAGTGACTTTTCTGTTAATTAGGGATAAATAGAATAGAAAATGATTAATATGTCTTCTAGTGATATTATTGAAGTCGTGATGAATAGATTCTAAAATGCGGTTGGAATTGTTTGATTTTGTTACAGGATTGGTTAAATATTGTCAAAACCAAAATAGCAAAGGATATCTTGAAGATGCGTGAACCATTGGAGGTTAAGGACTTTTGGTGCAAAATCAGTTTTAAAGATGATTCGGTTTTCTATATTGTAACTTTATAATAGTAAAGCAATCGTGAGGATATTTTGATCCTTAGGATGGCTTCATTTACTCAGATTATTGTATATATAGAGGATAATAGATCCTAAAAGACAATCTAAGAATTGCGTTCAAGTATTCAGACTCAGAGTTACTCTGCACAAGCCGTTTTTGTGAATGATGTACCAGCTATGAAGTTAATAAAAGATTTGATCATTTTCACCATTTCTATATACTGAGTTTCTTGTAGCAGTGTTTCTAAGGACCAAGGGCCCAGTCTAAAGGAGCTATTGTTTCAGCTATAATTGTATCAGTTTGATTTCTATTTTACGATTCAATTCCATTTCACAATAGTTAATATGAATGCATAAGCGTGTTAATGATTTCATATGGTTTGCATACTGAAGATAGATATCTCTCTCGAGTGTTAATGATTGTTGATTCCAATTTCCATTACTGTAGTTTTCTGCTTGACAGTTCCTCATGTTTTCATACGCATTGTTCCTTTTACTTAATATTTGCATTAGTTGTTCCTTTAGAATAGGTTACAATTGTCGTTCCTTTCAGTTAAAGTTACAATAGTTGTTCCTTTCAAATAGGTTACAATTGTTGTTCCTTTTAGTTAAAGTTATAGTTGTTGTTCCTTTCCATTCAATTATGATTGTTGTTCCTTACAATTAGATTACAATTGCAGTTTATTTCTATTAGAATAGTTCGTTATTTCCTTTCCAGTAATTCAATTCCTAGTTAATAGTCAATTCTTCAAGTCTTTACTCAAATTCAATCATTTATTTTCAATTAAATGAATTTAGCAGTTTAGCTAGTTCCTTTTCATTCACAGCATGTTAGCAATTAGATTTCAATTCTGTTAAGTAAGATCTTAATCTTAGAGTCTTTAAATAAACATTTGAGGAACATGATTGTGGATAAACTCAGGTTTGCTTTAGCTACGCGATTTTAGCCTCTACAAGCTATCTGCATAGACTTTGCTTATGTTCTTGAGATAAAAGACGAATCCTCGGGTTGATAAATTAATGTTAAAACTAAGGCTGTTTTAGGACATCTTTAGAGCCCAACATTTTGGCGTTGTTGTCGGGGAGAATGTCAAAGGTAGCATAGATTGTGCCTCTGGAGGACGAGGTATTGAAGATGGAAGGTAAGAACCTACACAGACAATAAGTAAGATGCTTATGCCAATGCCTACCTCCAACTGATGCATTAAGAGGTTGTATAGGTGTTTTCTTTCTTGAATTTATTTTTGCATGAAGTGTGTATGAGTAAGAAGAAAGATCTTGAAAAACCAAAATCCCCACCAAAAATCACCAAAGCCCAGGGCCCGATGCTCCCTGGGAGAATCACTTTCATAGACAACATCATCTGAAAAGATGAATCTCAAGATTCAGTTGGACCTAGGAAAGGATCTACCTGAATCCCTCAGGAAGAAGTCTCACCAACTACAACCCACGCTGATATTCACAGCAAAACTAAAGGGACTGAGCAAATTTTTCATAGCACAGATCTTCCACCTCTCACCCCTTTAGAAGAGGGAAATTCCCATAATCTGGAGGAAGGGGAAGGAGAAACCAGCGGGGTTGCCAAGGCAGATCCATCACCACCCGTTGATCTTGAATCTCCTGAGAAAGAAGAAGGCATACCTGAAATCCCAGATAGAGGGAGTGAAATCAAATCCCCTAGAAGGTCAGATAATCAAACACCTCGAATAAAATACCTGGATCAAGAAATCCCTGAAGATTTTTGACACATTTTCGATCAAATGGCATAACCAAATCATCAACATCCCCAGACTTCCACATTGGAATATCCGATAGTTGATCCAATTCCCAATGCCCCCATGAAGGCAATTCCCCTAAAAAACCTGCCAACCTTTCATAGATTGATCTCAGAAGATCCGGACACATTCTTATTTGAATTTGATGTCCTATGTAGAAGGTATGATTACACCTCTAAACCCCAAAAATAAAAATTCTTCCCCTCCACTTTGAAAGGATCATCTCTACACTAGTTTATGGGATTAGGGGGTGGAACTATAAACTCATGGGATGAGATGAAACAGACCTTCTTGACAAAATATCAGGATTATTTTAGAACCAGAGACTTAAAAGATGAAATCTTTCAAATGACTGCAAAAGAAAATGAATCATTAGAAGAATATGTTGAGATATTTCAGTATAATTTACAAAGATCACCCTATGGTACATTACTAGGTGAAGTACTTAAGGCAACTCTGATTAAGGGTATGAAAGATGAATGGGTAGAAACATTGAATCTAATGGGAAAGGGTGACATTTATCAAGAAACTTATGATAACATCATTCAATTGTGTATCAGGTGCTCACGAGGAAGCACACAAACCAGATCAGGATTGCGGACTTCCCTCACCAAAAGTAACAATACTACAAGCGGGGGTGTCATGCGAGTTGAAGTTGGTAATCTCTTAGAAAATTTAAAAATAGATATTCTGAGCACTCTGACTACACAATTAGATGTATTGTAGGACAAACAGAAAAAAATAGAAGCAGAACAAACTTTGGCCATAGTTTTCCATAGATGTAGAAGAAAACATGGTCCAAGGCATTTCCCTTTAGATGTGGTTCGGGTTTGCACTATCTGCGCCAAGGATCATGACATAGAACAATGCCCATCGCTCCTTGGACTGAAAGTTGTATTTAGAGAAGAGGAAGAAGAAACAAAGCCATTATATATTATGGCTCAGCATCGTCAATGGCAGAACTGAACTCCAAATACACTACAAGACCCTTCCTCTCTCTTTCTCGGACAGTATAATCAGCAGCAAAATTCTGGTAATGCATGGCAAGGCCAATAGTTTACTAATCAGAACTGGCAACCCCACCAATATCCACCTACAAATCCCACTTGGCCAAACCAGTCCACTACAAATCCTGTCTGGCAGAATCAACCAACTGCAAACTCTACCTGGCATAACTCACAATATCCCACCTCACCCTTGCAAAATTCAAATAACCCCTACCCTTCACAGTGGCCCAATACGACTGCCCAAAACCCAAATTGGAACTAGAATTGGCAATACCCCATGGGGATAAACAATCAACCCATGGGGATGTCCCCTCAAACCCAACCCATGTTGCAATCTCCACTCCAGTTGCCCCAAAACCCTCAGTCGCAATTGCACCCCCAATTACTAGCCCAACCTCAACCAAATCCTAATAATAGAACGGCTCAACTCATCCAGATTATGGAGAGTGGGGAAGGGGAAACCAACTCGGTAGGGTGCAACGAACTCTGCTTGAGATCAGGGTGTATAATATATCCTGGAGAAAATAGTGTTTCTCAAGATCAGGAGAATGAAAAAAAAACAGCAATAACACCCTAGACTGTGGTAATAACAGAAGAAATCGAACAGGGTGGAAACACGGTTGAATCACAGGATCCTGATAAGCATGCAACTCCTCCCCCTCCATTCCCTGAAAGATTGATGATAGAAAAACCTGTCGAATATCCCAAATTTTACATTGTAGGGAAACTCAATAATTTATATGTCAAGATTCAACTCTTGCAGACACTACAAGATATTCTAATTTATGCGAAAACAATCAAGGAACTATATAGAAGGAATCTTGTTAGGAAGATAAAAAAATTCATCATCGATAGTTCGTGTAGTAGGAGCCTTGTCTGATCTAATACTTGGTAGACAAGAACTAATCAAATATGCATATCCAGGGTTATTCTTTTCCAAATACACTAGTTGATTTGGGAGCGGTCATCAACATCCTGACTATGGAAACCTGCAATACCCTGGGTTTTGACTCCTTCGAACCCACCGCAATTATGTTACAATTGGCATATCGATCGGTGGTTTGACCAGTTGTCTCATTACATGATATATCCATCTCCTTCGACTCTTGGGAATATCTGACAAATTTCCTCATCATCAACCCAAGAAGTGGACTTGAAGGGCCTACATTGATACTGGGTAGACCATGGCTCGCAACAACAGATGCATACATAGGATTATGAATGGGTAATATGACAATTTCTAGAGGAGGTATCACAAAGAATCTCATCTTATATCCTCCTACCAAGCCAAGCCCAAATTTCGTATATCCACAATTTCCACCACCATGATATCCATAAAAGGATTTACAAGCCCCTCTCATGCTAGAAGAATCCCTTAGAATTAAAAACCAACAAGAGGATGATGTAATCAATGGGTTTATTAATATCCCAGCCACCATGAGTAACCCAACCTACCAAATGGTCCAAGTTGTTCTAGACTGCGAAGCACAGGGAGACCCGCTGAAAGATTTAATGGAACAACAAATTCCAACTACAGTTGTTCATAACAACAAACCGACCGAGATTGCACCGGGGAGGTCTCTGAACATCAATGCCAATTTAGATGAACAACAACAACAAAATCTAATTCAAGTCCTCTCCAAATACCAGCAAGCTTTTGCATGGGAGTATTATGATATGAAAGGTATTGATCTAGAACTTTGCACACATCACATTTATATTGAAAAGGACGGTCGACCTATATGACAGCCACAGAGAAGACTAAATTGCCATCTTAGGGATATTGTTAAGGAAGAATTACAAAAGATGTTGGATGTATATTTTATATACCCTATCTCATATAGTCAGTGGGTTTCCCCATTAGTGATCGTCCCAAATAAAAATGGGAAATGGTGGATTTGTGTTGACTATAGGGAAATTAAAAAAGCCACTCAAAATGATCATTTTCTCTTACCTTTCATCGATCAGGTCCTAGATACTCTGGCAGGAAATAAATTATTTTCTTTCCTAGATGGTTTTAGTGGCTACAATCAAATCTAGATTGCCCCAGAAGATCAAGATAAAACTACATTCACATGCCCTTGGGGTACCTTTGCATACAGAGTATTGCCATTTGGACTATGTAACACTCCAGCCACATTCCAAAGGGCCATCCTGAGCATATTCAACGACATGATTAGTGAAGGGCTTGAAGTCTACATGGATGACTTCAATCCTTATGGTGAAGAATTCGACCGAGCACTGAATAATCTGGACAAGGTACTGAAATATCTCATCCACACAGGAGTTGATTTCCATATCCACAGATGAGTATGAGATGACGAAATCTACTACATACTAAAGGCATGACGAACCCTGTGGTGGGAATTTTGCAGACCGTAGGACTGGACACAAAAATTTATAGATGGGTTACTATTGGCCCTCAATATTTAGGGATGCAAAGAAATACGTCCAGACCTGTGACAGTTGTCAACGGATGGGAAAACTAGGTCAGGCTAATGAAATGCCCTTGAAAGTAAAAATAGTCTCAGAACCATTTGAAACATGGGAACTAGACTTCATTGTCCCCTTCAATCCAAAGTCAAATCAGAAGGCCTGTATTCTAGTAGCTACAGACTACATGACTAAATGGGTGGAGGCAGAAGCCCTGCCAAATGCAACAGAAGAGGTAGTCATCAAATTTCTATTCAAATTATTTGTACACTAGGGACTACCCAGGGAAGTAATCACTAATGGGGGGTCACAATTTACAACTCATAGAATCACCACCACACTCTAAAATTATCATATTAAGCACAAAGTTACTTCTCCATATCACCCACAGGCAAGTGGGCAAGTAGAAAGAACAAATAAGGTCCTGGGGGCAATCCTGACAATAAGTGTCTCAACAAACCAACATAATTGGGCTACTGAGATTCCAAATGCCTTATGGGCTTATCAAACAACATGGTGTAACACCACTGGATACTCTCCCTATTACCTAGTCAATGGAAAAGAACCCATTTTCCCAATAGAGTTTGAGATTAAGACCCTAAGGATGGCCCAGGAAATTGGACTGGATCTAACAGTGGCACATAAATAGTGCCTTCAGCAACTCAGCGAATTGGATGAAGCACACCTATATGTTGTGGAGCACACAGTCGTTATTCAACAATAGAGAGCGGCCTGGCATGACAAGCATATCAAGAAGTAATCATTCAAGAAGGGTGATTGGGTGCTTATCTACGACTCCATATTTCAAGATTTTCTGGGAAAATTACAGACCCAGTGGCTGGGACCATATGAAATTGAGGAAGTCCATGATAATGGAACGGTCACTTTAAGCACCATCGATGGGTCTGGATCTCCATTTCTGGTTAATGGGCACCGACTATGACTTTACCATCATCCTCCTTCAAAAGAATCTTTCTACTAGGAAGTAAGTAAGGATCCTACTGTTCAAATTTTGGCTAGATGGGAAGGTAACCCAGCCAGCCCAACTCCATAAATGATGAATTTTGTTGACACTATACATATTGTATATATTTTTCATTAAGTACTAGTTTTTCTTTTTATTTTCATTTTTTTGAGAAATAGGGAGGATAACTGTAAACAACACAATTAGCACTCTTTTATGTTCTGCACTCTTTCTTTATCCCATCATGCAAGCCCAGTCTTTCACAAAAAAATGAATATGTCATGCTCCGCATAAGTAATAGGGTAACCATAATGAACTCACGACATCAACAAACCATCCCATACTCGATTCTGAAATAAACAGACCCATAATAACTGAATGAATTTATTTGATGACTAATCAACCTTGGATTCAACAAGAGAACAAATGTTTCCATGGGGAAGTTTCCAAAATTATCCATTGATATCGTTAAAAATTAACAAATGTCGTTCATTTGAAAGGAACAACTGTTGTTCCTTCCCGCGATTGTTGTTCATTTGAAAGGAACAAATATTGTTCCTTCACATGATTGTTGTTCCTTCGTGCGACGGTTGCTCCTTCTCACAACTTGTTGTTCCTTTAAAAGGAATAGCTACTACTCCTCCTGCGTTCTTCCTTATTGTCATTCCTTTCTGTCATTTTTGTTCAAAGGATAGCCATTCCTTTGGGGTATGCCTTTCATCAAATAATTTTCACCAGCACTATTTCTAACTGTCATCACAACGATTTGTCATTATTTTGTGGATTATCTCCCATACCTTGTCAAATTGGTTTTGGATTAATCTCTTCGAAATATCTTAAACCTTGTTCATAATCAGTCACCACGATAATTTGTTTATTTTCCCTATATACATACAAATATACCTGAATGATATTTTTCCTTCATATTATAAAGAGTCTTAAGAACACTTTTACTTGGCATCTTTACACTTCCTTACACCATCCCTTACTCTTAAGGAGTAGATGAGCCTCCCTTAATACACCTCTAAAAAAAAAAAAGGATGATGAAAAATAAAAAGAAGCAATAAAAATTTTCCCACAAAGAATAGGGGGTCTCATCACAAGCCAACCTACCACGATCATAGGATACTAACCTAAGTGACATTCCCACTATGGCTACCACACCAGGGAAATGGCCTTTGACATTTTCTTTTGTCAAAGGAAAAGAGGTCTCATCACGAGATGGCTTGTTCACTTAAGTTACAATCTAGTGAGTGACATTATCATCATATGGATACCAAACCAGGATAATGGTATTTTTTTGGGAAAAGATGAATCAAATATTTAGAAAAAATAAAAATGAATAAAGATAAGTAATATAAATTTTCCACAAAGAATAAGGGGTCTCATCACAAGCCAACCTACCACGATCATAGGATACTAACCTAAGTGACATTCCCACTATGGCTACCACTCCAAGGCAATGGCCTTTGACATTTTCTTTTGTCAAAGGATAAGAGGTCTCATCACAAGTTGGCTTGTTCACTTAAGTTACACTCTAGTGAGTGGCATTATCATCATCTGGCTACCAAACCAGGATAATGGTATTTTTTGGGAAAAGATGATTCAAGTATTTATTAAGGATATGGGCTCATTTATGGGTTAAAAGGAAACCCTGCTGAGGCTATTGATGCTTGCTAGCAGCAGTGGCTCTGCCTGTGGTATGGAAGTTTATCTAAAAAATGCCAAGTTTCTATGTGCCTCTAGATTTCCGGATATCATATGAGTTATACTCAATAACTTGGGAAAAGTAACAATATTATGATATGTGGGATATTTTTTTTTAAATGAACAGATTTAATTTATTTTGGTTTATTTATCCATAAAACATTTTTTATCATAGGTATAATAAATTTGAAATTCCCACGGAAGAGGACAATCATTTAATGATTTCTGATTTAAAGTGATTTTTGAAAATTATACATGATTAGTCCCCATCGATGGTGGCAACACAATTATTACCTCTCACTGGAAATACCTATACTCATTACATTCGCCTATGTTGATGATCAAGGACAAACTCTACATTAATGAGGGGAGTGGATGCTTGGCATGCTTTTCGATAAGATGTAATGATTGTAATAAATGGAAAACCCACATTCTTATACACTTGTTGTTCGCTGATATTTTCTATTTTTGGCAATTATTCCTCCAAGCCGGTCTAACCAAATTTGCAACTAGGAACGATAGTCGTTCTTATTTTCTCACAGAGATATGGGTGGCCGAAGTGTGCGCAGGGAGCCAACATTACTACAGGTAATAGAGTAGGCAAGAGAAATTCTACACCGCTTAGGGTGGATGGTGTACTTCAACCGTTTGCAAGGGTTTGATACAAACATCACTCTTGAATTCTTTCAGAATTTGCAGGGAGAAATATCCATAGTTAGGGACATACGAATTCCAGTTAATTCATAAATCATAGAAGAGGTTACAGGTATCCCTAACACGAGCATTCAATGGACATGAAGATATACAGTTCTCAAAGAAGTTGTAGAATCTTTCGTAGACCCTGGAGAAGAGTTGGACAAAAAGGGAAAGGGACTTAACCCTAACACCCTCAATGAACCATGGAAAGAACTGGAAGGGGTAATTCAGAGGTACATCACCTGCGATGGACGATATGATGTAATCCAACCATGCCACCTCAAACTACTAGAGGAACTCAAACAGTGGTTAGTAATCAATCTACCTTTCTTTCTAAATGCCATGTTACATGAGGTTGCCTTAAGAACACAGAAGTCCAAGGATCTTGTTACTGTTATCAACCATCATGGATTAATTAAATTGATATTAAGTAAGGCACTGAGTCAAACCCAATTGACTTGGGATAATCTTATTGGGGCCAATAAACCTCTACAACTAGAACAACCTGAATTATGTCATGAAAACCCATTATAGGAAACTGAAGAGATACAGGGAGAGGAGGCCACTGCCCAAATAGAATTTCCACCTTCTCAACATGAAGTCAAGGCAGACCCTGTTCAAATGACAGAGGCTCAGACCTCATGGACAGAGGATTAGACCCCACAAGCAAGGTCACTAACTAGCAAGATAAAAAGAGAAATGGATGCTCCTAAAACCCCCATTGAGATAACAAGGAGAAGCAGATGAAAAAGAAACCCTGAAGAAGTTTAGAACACAACAAAGTAGACCTTACAGGAAAACGACCAAGGTATTGAGCATATAGAACAAAATTCATAGGGAAACAGTCAAGAAGACACCCATCCAACATCAGAGCATATGATAGAACAATTTTTGAAAATCTATGAGGAAGAAATAGCTCAGGTTTTAGGGAGATTAGGAGCCGCAATTGATAGAGATAAATCAAAAGAATATCAAGAACAAGTCTCTTCTTCAAATACTGCTGAAAATTTCCCTGATATTGAAATGTCATTTCCTGAGGACACAACATATGAAGAACCACATCCCGAGGAAAGAATCCCTCTTGAACAGATAGATCACTTGGAAGGAATAGAAGAACAACTATGTATTGATCAGAATGAGGAAGACCTTGAGACTCCTCACAAACACAAAGTAGGCAAAAGCCATAAGAGAATTAGAAAGCTGAAAAAGAAGAACAAGTTGTTAAAGAGAAAGGTTAAAAAAGTTGAAGCATTAAAATTGAAGGTTGGAAAACTCAGAGAAATTATTAAAGAATTAAGGAATAATCTAGAACAAGTAGATAAGGCCCACCAAAGAGAGAAAAACAAAAGGTTCAGAGTGCAGGAAAGAAACCCTCTTCCTAAAAGAATAGTCACTACAAATTCTATGGGAACACAGACAAACCCTGAAGAGATGACAGTAGAGGATGCAGTAGCTCAGAATGAAAAGGTAATTCCTTCATAAACTGTTGATGCTTAGGTATAGAAAGATACCCTAGTCTCAGAGGAAATACCTCAATCCCTCGAGCAAGAGCTCGCCATTACGAGATTGGAGGAAGAATTAATACACTCCCAACAAAGCTTGATTCAAAGTAGGAATGAATTGTTGACTATGGTAGAACATCTAACATTCCAATCTTAGGAACAGAATGTTATCATTGATAGACTAGAAACAAAGCTTATGCAAGCCCAACAAGCCTTAACTCAATCCAGAGAAGAAATGATCACTAGGGATAAACATCAAAAGGTTGTTAAACAACTGAAGGATATGTCAGAAACAAAAAGTGAAACATATGATGAGCTCACCAAAGCCCAAGAAAAGATTAAGAAAATGAAAAAACAATTTGAAAAATCTTTGGAGAAAATCAAGGAGATTTGTGATGTTTGCTCTGATGCAATCAACTGTAGAGCCCCTGCCACCAATTATACCCTATTCTTGTTGGAACGTTACATGTTGTTAAGGGTAAAATCCATCAAAGAAGGTAAGCCGATTAAATTTTCCACTGTCCCTGAGTTCATTTCATGTTTTAGAGAGCAGGAAGAAAAGGTACAGTATTTTATATGTGAATTATACTTCCATAATTTCAATTTGGAAGATGACAGGAAAAATAACCCTGGTCCCTTTATTGGAGACATTTAGTTCCAGGCATTCCTGTCCTTTACTAAGAACCAAGTTAGATGGGGCAAGGCCCACAAGAATTTTATAAAGAGGGAAACAAGGTTAGATATCTGGATCATAGGAGAGCCCCTAATGTTCTTTCCAACCATTATGAAACATAGAACCTTTATGAAAAGTGGGGGGGGGCGGGGTGGTAAAAGATTCTCTATCCCCCATCCATCGACAGGTTATCCATTCAGGCATCATATACTTTAGATAACTCAAATAAGAATCTCTTTCTACTTCTAAGGTGAGATGGGATGCATCCTCCAATAAAGTCAAAATTAGGGAGCCCTTCAGGTTCAGGAATTTTTTTTCAGCTACCTACAGAGTGGAAAGGTATTCTAGACTACTCCTAGAGGAAGGAAATTATTGGATTGTGTGAAGGTATAATCCCCCTATCCTCTAGTTTCCTCCAGAAAGTTACTAGAAGGATTATCAAATTAACAAGAAAAGGGAGGATGTTGCTTTTGAAGAGCTCAAAAGAAGTAATGGGTTCAGGAGACCCAGTGAACCAACTTTCCCTCCTTACAACATCATTACTTTACATGTAATATCTCAGCTTGCATGAGGACATGAAAGAAGGTAATTCAGGGGATATGTTGGGTTATGAAAAAGGTACAAATATCCTCCTTATTCACACAGTTTACGATACAATCTTGAGTGACTTTTATGTTAATTATGGATAAATAGAATAGAAAATGATTAATATGTCTTCTAGTGATATTATTGAAGTCATGATGAATAGATTCTAAAATATGGTTGGAATTGTTTGATTTTGTTACATGATTGGTTAAATATTGTCAAAACCGAAATAACAAAGGATATCTTGAAGATGCATGAGTCATTGGAGGTTAAGGACTTTTGGTGCAAAAGAAGCTTTAAAGATGATTTGGTTTTCTATATTGTAACTTTATAATAGTAAAGAAATCTTGAGGATCTTTCGATCCTCAAGATGTATTGATTTACTCAGATTATTGTATATATAGAGGATAATAAATCCTAAATTACAATCTAAGAATTAAGTTCAAGTATTTAGACTCAGAGTTACTTTGCACAAGCCGTTTTTGTGAATGATGTACCAGCTATGAAGTTAATAAAAGATTTGATCGTTTTCACCATTTCTATATATTGAGTTTCTCGTAGTAGTGCTTCTAAGGACCAAGGGCCCAGTCTAAAGGATCTACTGTTTCAGCTATAATTGTATCGGTTTGATTTATGTTTTACGATTCAGTTCCCTTTCACAATAGTTAAGACAAATGCATAAGCGTGTTAATGATTTCATATGGTTTGCATACAGAACATAGATATCTCTCTCGAGTGTTAATGATTGTTGATTCCAATTTCCATTACTGTATTTTTCTACTTGATAGTTCCTCACGTTTTCATACGCGTTGTTCCTTTTACTTAAGATTTTCATTAGGTATTCCTTTCAAATAGGTTACAATTGTCATTCCTTTCAGTTAAAGTTACAATTGTTGTTCCTTTCCATTCATTTATGATTGTTGTTCCTTATGATTAGATTACAATTGTAGTTTCTTTATATTAGAATAGTTTGTTATTTCCTTTCCAGCAATTCAATTCCTAGTTAATAGTCAATTCTGCAAGTCTTTTCTCAAATTCAATCATTTATTTTCAATTAAATGAATTTAGAATATTTTCTAGTTCCTTTTCATTCACAACATGTTAGCAATTAGAATTCAATTCTGTTAAGTAAGATCTTAATCTTAGAGTCTTTAAATGAACATTTGAGGAACTTGATTGTGGATAAACTCAGGTTTTCTTTAGCTACGCGATTTTAGCCTCTACAAGCTATCTGCATAGACTTTGTTGATGTTCTTGAGATAAAAGACGAATCCTCAGGTTGATAAATTAATGTTAAAACTAAGTCTGTTTTAGGACATATTTAGAGCCCAACAAAGAGTATATTCTTGATGTCTCATTCCTTCTGAATTCTAGACTTGTATCTTGTTTTTCAACTTGTTCTTGAGTGTTGGTTTCATCATTTTCATCTTCCTTCTCTTGTTTGTTTATCTTCAAAATATCATTGTGTCATAGTCTTGTCTTGTTGTTTGGATATCTTTGACTGCTAAGGATCTCATCTAATTTTTCAGTGCTTTTTTCGAACTTCTTCAACTTTTCTATTGTCAATAGTAGCTCCCCTTTTGTTTGATCCATTTCTGATTTCAATTTCTCATAATCTTCTAATTGTTCCTTAAAGCTATCAATGGTATTTTCAAGCTTGCAATTCTCTTCTTCACAACTAATCAATTCACATTTTAGTATTATGTTTGTGTTTATAATCTTTCTATTTTCAGTTTCAACATGCTTCAACTTTTCAAGATTCTCATCTTCTTGTTCACTCTCTACATTGTCTTTGTATCCCCAAAAGGTATCAAGGTTGGTTTCTTCATCTGAATCTTCTTCAGAAATGATTTCTTCTTATTTAGAACTCTTGTGATCATCATCCGGGGTTTCTTGGGTTATGAAGAGGACTTATCCTCCATCATTATCTTCTTCATCACTATCATCTGAGAAGATTATATCATCCTTGGAGTAAAAGCTCTTTTTATTGTTGAGACTTCTCTTTTTATAGTAGTAGTTTTCAACAATATGTCCTATTCTACCATAGTTAAATCATTTGAGAGGAGAATTACCTTTGTATATTCCACTTCCCTTCTAGAACCTTCTTACGAAATTTGTTATTTCTTCATCAAGATCATTATCCTTTTATTTTGTCTTCTTTATGGCTTTAAAGGCTGCTTCATTGTTTGGATGGTCACTTTTTGTACCTTTTCGCATTTCATATGCCATAAGAGACCCATGTAATTCATCCTTTGTCATTTTTTTCAAGTCCCTAGTTTCTTCAATGGTGGAGACCTTACCATCATACTTCAAGAGAATTGATCTCAACACTTTTTTTACAACCAAGGATTCATTGATATATTCACCTAATCCTTTGATAGCATTAACAACTTCATCAACTCTAAGAAAATAGTTTGCACTATATTCCTTTTCATCCATCTTCAAATTTTCAAATTCTTCTCTATGTCGTTGAAGCTTGACCTGCTTAACTTTTGGATCAACTTCATAGATACTCTTGAGTTTGTCCCATACCTATTTAATAGTGTTGTAGCCCATAAATTTGCTAGCAATGGTTGGTGCCAATGCTCCTAGAATAAAATGTTTGGATTTTAAATTACAACTCATAAACTTCTTCTCATTTGGATCGGTTGGAGCATTATTTGGGATCACATAGCCATTTACAACTGAGTACCAAATGTCTAATCCCTAATATATTAGGTAATTTTTCACTCTATCACTCTAGTATGCATAATTGCTTCCATCAAATCCTTGAATCCCATTTGAAATGTGCTCATGGTCACCCATCTCTACTCAGGATTTTCCTTCCAGTCGTTAAACTGTTATGAAGGCAACCTACTCTGATACCAATTGTTGATACTGAGAGGGGGATGAATCAATATCAAGTACAATTTAAAAAAAAAATCCAACTTATAATTCAACCATATTATATATTCAATTATATCCAATAAGAAATGAACAATAGTAGAAGATTTACACCAATACGCCATAATACACCATGCACAATTTATGAGAAATAACCAATATTTATTGTTCAAGGGAAGTAATGACTTCCAAAGGTAGCTACAACTTCCAAATATAAAGGGAGGGATAAACCTCCAAAAGGAATATATAATCCTCCAATATCAAGAGAGGGTTGACATTTCCATCCTTTCCCCTTGCTTCCACCCAAGAATATATGAGAGATAATAAAAATTTACATTAAATAATCACCATCAATTAACCATCACATAGAACCTGATAATGCTTCTTGAGACATATTAAACTTCTACAATTATTGACTTATTATAATAATCTGACCTTGTAGATAATATAACTCAATTTATTCTCTGAAACTCATCGAATTTTCACTCCTTGAATCCTCCCCAAAAAGAATTTATAGAGAAAATGGTATACCTTATTCAATTATGGTTTATTCAAAAGAAATAACTTGTACATAATGCCCCACGCTCAATATTTAACATCAGATTATGAAATTCTCACACAAGAAACTGCAACCCGTACTCTTTCCAATGTAATTAGTCTCACGTCATTTGGATTCTATATGAAGAAGTTATGATTTTTTTACCTGTAACACTTGTTTATGACTAGCTTCAAGACTAGTCAAAAGCCCTATCTTCCACAGAGTGTATCTCCAAACTTTTAGCGAATAAAGAGCTGAAATTTTTACCATGGGTACCTAGATATGTCTTCTCAATACCATTCCAATTTCACCATCTGAGTATTTATAGAAAAAATGTTATAGATAAAATGGTAATATGACATGTATATAACATACCTTATAACACATCACCAAAAGACTTCATGCTCCCTTGAAATCTGACCTTCTTTACTTCAGACTTCCTCTAAAATTAGTCTTATATCTCCTTTTTCATTAAAAAACTTGTGTGTGTTGAAAAATGAATGTATAATGAGATGTATTTATACCCTTTATGTCACTTCCTTTTAACATTAGGGCCGACCTGAAACTTTCTTATTTTGTAATTCTTTTCTTTAATTATCTTCAGGGCCGACTTGTACTTCCTTCTTCAATTCACTTTGTCATCTTCAAAAATTCATTTCTCCTCAACCATGAGGATCCACATGGCGTGCCACCTACCACAAGAAACAACATGATGTATACTATCCATCCATGGGTTTTGTATCTGTATGTGCATTGTCCTTCATGTCCATATACCGTCATCAATATTGGGGTCCAAAACCAATGAATAAGGTTGACATCAATGATAACAACCAATATTCCAACACATAGGATTGAACTCTGGATCAAATAAACTTGTAAGAAATTTGGGAAGAAAAATGGCTTCATAGCTAGCCATACACATTTCCATATAATATGTATCTTCTGAACCGATTTCTATATAAGTATGCTTCCTATTTAACCAAGTAATAACTATTGATCCCAAGTTGAAGCAACACCTCGAGGTTCTCTTTATTTATATTGCACTCCCTGTCCAATCTGAGTCTGAGTATCCCTCCAACTCTACTCCATCTCCTCCAATATACCTCAATCCATCCTCTATTGTACCTCTCAAGTACTTGATCACATACTTCGTTGTGATCTAATGCACTTGTCTCAACTCCAATATGAACTGACTCAGGGTGTTTACATAAAAGAACATTTTTGGCCTGGTATTGACCAAATACATCAAGGACCCTATCAGTTTCTTGTATATCATTGGATCCACCAACTCTAAATCTTAAGTGATAACCTTCTTCAGATTGGTGACCATAGGTGTATCCATCGGTCTGCATTGCTCCATCTTTAATATCTTCAATAGATTTACTAAATACTTCCCTTGATGAAGAAAGATGTTACCTGCTTCCTACCATACCTCTAATCCAAAGAAATAATGTGTTAAGACAATGTCCTTCATATCAAACTCACTAGCTAAATCTACTTTTCACCTTTCAAAATGATCCTCTACACCTGTCAGAAAAAAATAATCTATGTCTAAACTAATGAATGTTTCTCATCCTTTAGAGCCTCCTGCGCATTGTCCTCTGTCACTCCTTATGACTCTTGAGATCCCCTAGATGCCAATTTATCCTCAAGCATAGTATGTCTTCTCACAACTATATTCCTCCACACTGGTAAGAAGTTCTTGTAATCCTTTGAGGTCTCGTTGTACCCCAAAAATATACCCTTATGTCCTTGAGGCTCTAGCTTCATTGTCTTATCCACATGAACATGGGTGTATACTAACAAACCAAATATCCTCATGATCCAGGTGGATATTGGTGGCCACCCACCTATTTCAAATTCCAACTAGCTCATCTTGAAAACTTTTAGTTCAAAATGTTTCTCTGTAATAGGGACATCTATTTGTAATTGTGGGTTCTTCACTTACAGGGTTGCCTTGAAGACCTACACAACATCCATATTGATATTGGTGGCCGCCCACCATTCCAACTAGCTTATTTTGGAACTTTTCATGTTAGTACGTCTTTTTGTACTTTGAGGGCCGTTTTGGGGCTCTAAACAATGTTTTCTTGGATTTCCATAGTCAAACTATATATGGAGTCAGAGTTTGATGGTATAATGCATAGTTCTTGTAAATAAATTTCCAACAAGCTATCACACGCCTAAAACGGAGATCATATGCAAAACTTATCACCCCGAGAAGTTAATGTACTAACTTACCCCAATGGGGCCTGGATGAATTTTGGCGCTTCATCTCCTAGGGTTAAATTTTTGGATGTATATGGTTTTGGATTTCATTTTTATCATAACAATTCCTTCTGAGCCTCATTGTAATCATATTCTTGTGAATGAGTGTAGTTGTCACATCTCTTCTCAAAGATAAAGCTTCCACCATTCTAGCGAGTCTTGCATTGCGTATTTTTACAGTCTCTGAACATTTCTTTCATTAATAGAAATCACTTATCATTGTATTTCTTTGTTTATGGAATTTTTTTATGTGCATTTCATTGTAATATATTTGATTTCATTTCATTCTGGAAATAATTTGGATCACCTCATTTAACCAATCTCTAGCTTCACTCCTGAGAAATCCATGTCCGAAGTGTTTTACCCCCATATCATACGAGGACTTATGTTTTGGACATATGTTGTTGTTTTACATTCCTCTACCCAAATATCCTTAGGAAACTCATGGTTATGTATCATAGCCTTGGAAGAACCAATGATGGATCAATTCTTTCTCTCTACAATCCCATTTTGTTGAGGGTTGTATGAGACTGTCATCTCCCTCTTGATCCCTTCGTCCTTGCATAAATATTTGAATTAATTAGAGGTGTACTCTCCCCCATTATCTGACCTCAATACCTTGATATTATTTCTTCTTTGGTTCTCCACCTAAGCCCTAAACTCCTAAAATTGACTAAAGACATAATCCTTGGTCTTCATAAATAAGATACATGTTTTCCAGGAAAATTCATCAATAAATGTTACATAGTATGAAAATCCTTGTATTGATTCTACTGACATCATCCACTAATGTATGAATGGATAAGTTCAAATATCTTGTTAGACCTACACTCACTGCTAGAAAAAGAATCCTTGGAATTATTGTGAGGTGCACACCCTGTACACACTCCTTGTTGCACAATACTGAACTATGGAAGAACTGGAACAATCCCTGATGCAAACCCTAAATGGTTAGCACAACCTCTTGTTCTAGGATCTTCTCTTATAGGAGTTGAATTAGCTCTCGGGATCCCACAGACCCCTTCTTTTACCTTACCCACAGACTTATCTTCAAATAAGCGTGAAAGCCAAATCCATGAGGGTCCCTTTTCTTCTGGTGACTCGTGCATGTGACCACGACTTAAGACCAAGTGCTTAGTGGAAGGGTTGTTCGATGCTACGAGACTTTCGTCTTAGGAATTTTTCTTTGCTCCAACCTCAAGAACACATTTCTCGTGAATAGTCAAATCGCTAAACTCTCGAAGAGTTCAGGGATCAACAGTTCACACTCCTCCTCTATATCAATGGTATAGAGTTACTCTAGGCTTCAAGGCTCTGGATATTTTCGCAATATGAAAACCCACTTCAATTATCCGGAGTTGCTACCAGAAAAATCCAGTCATAAATTGATTTAACTGGTAGGTGTAGGTATTACCCTATCCTTCCACTTCTCCAAGGTCAAACCTCAAAATTTGTTTAGACGACGGATGAAAATATGTCTCCCTTTCACAATCTATGGCTCACTCTTACCCACCAATTGACCATTGAGATCAACTTCGGGCTTCAAAGCTTCGAGGCTCCACATCTCCTTGCAACAAATCACTACTCCAAACTGCCAAAGTGGTGAATTCTGAAGGACTCGGGACTTAAAAACCATGCTCTTTAACTACTTATTTCTCCACTTGGTTGAGTTCCTCTCTGAAAACTTGTACTTGGTATCCCTCTTGAACTTCTATCACTTTTATGAAGTGAACTCCTATGCACACTTGCACTTCCCTCCTGATCTCTATCAATACTTTAGTGATGTGTTCTCTTTGTGCACTCCTTTCACTAACCTTCCCTTGAGCCTTTACATTATTCTGAGTGTAGGTGCACTCCATGTGCTAACTCTCCTGAGCTTCTAAACTTGAAAAAGGGGTGTCATCCACGCACCTTGTGTTGGCACTGTGCACTCCTTGCATGAATATTTTCATAAGAGAAACAATTGAAACTTATAACTAAATCCAGATCTCATTCAATATGACATTACATTGCACACTCATGCACAAAGATAACAACAAAATATCTATTCAATTTTAGAATAATGAACAAGTTCACAGTCTCAGAAATATTAGAACAATTATCTTCTTCTATATTCCTTCAACAACCTCAAATAACATAGATTACATTGATTTATACATGAAGGGGATTCTTGATCCTTCCCTCCAGACTATTATAGTGCTTTCAAATCTCAATAAAGATGATCCTATCACTAAGATTATTACAATAAATGCATATTTACAATTTATATATGAGTCGATACTCAAAATATGTGAAATATTCAGTCATTAAAGACAAATACAACTTTCTATAGTACACATAACAACTCTATCCTTTTGATCTCATGGGATCTTTAATTTCAAAGGTCTAAAATTTAAAGTGGTGTGCCTCCTTGGAATCCAAACTAGTTAATTCATTGTGTGTTGAGCCACCTTTCCACTAAGCCTTATTAAATGATGACGATGATGCTCTTGCATCATACTCCTCTGGAAAAAATATTCATTTACTTATTTCCATGAGTTCCAAAACTCCCTTTCCATGCATCTGAATGTCTGCTTCAATCAACCAACTTTCATCTTCTATTGGATGGTCCTTCCATTTAACCAAGTATTCATAATATACCTTTCTACTAGTTCTTTTAGCAATCCTCTATTCTAAAACTTTTTCCATGTGGAGCTTCTCTTATATGGGCATCTGTTGTATCCACTAGACTTCCTCTTGGTCATCCTCTTCTCCTATTTCATCCATACTATAAGGATATAATTCTGCTACATTAAATATTGGAGAAATTCCAATGTCCTCTGGTAGCTCAATCTCGTAAGCATTCGTAGCAAATTTTCTGAGAATTTTACAAGGCCCTCTTTTTTTCATCTTCAGTTTGTTATATTTCCCTTGTGGGAATATATATTTTCTCAGATGTGTTAGAACTTGATCTCCAACTTCAAAGTTTACTTCTCTCCTTTTCTAATCTACTCTTTCTAATCTATTATTTTACAGTTGGCCTCTGATTTTTTAATGCAACTTATGCATTTCTATAGAGAAATATTCTTATCTTTCACTTTGAAATTTAGCTTGATCCAGGTTGATATTGGTGGCCACCCACCTATTCCAACTGGCTCCTCTTGATAGTTTTTAGGTCAACACATTTTTTTGTAATTATTTGTAATTGTGGTTTATACACTCATGGGGTTTTCTGAAGCCTTGCAAAGCTTCCGGGTGGGTATTGGTGGCCACCCACCTAATCCAACTGGATTATTTTGGAATTTTTCATGTCAGTACATATTTTTGTACTTCCAAAGCCATTTTGGGCCCTAAACAATGTTTTTTTGGCTTGACACAATCAAACCGTAGACAAAGTCAAATTTGGATTGCATAATGTGTAGTTATCGAAAATACATTTCCAATGGGTTATCACATGCCTAAAATGGAGTTCGTATGCAAAAGTTACAACCCCAAAAAGTTGAGGTACCAACTTACCCATCAGGGCCCACATAAATTTTGGCGTTTTATGTCCTAAAGCGAGGTTTTGGATGTCTAGGGTTTCATAATTCATGAGTAATGTTAAAAGTCCTCTAGAGTCTCATTGTAATCATATTACTTAGATAGATGCGTGTAGAAACCAAATCTCTTCTTATAGATAGCTACCACCATTCGAGCAAGTTGTTTTCAGTTTTGTAATTTTACAGTTTCATCCTATTTTATTTATTCGATAGAAGTTATTTTTTAATGGATATCTCTTGCTATTTGTATCTCTGTGTTATTTTATTTAGTCTAATTTTCATTCTTTTATTCTCATAAATCCGGTTTAGTTGTATCATAGTGGTCTTCTCTTCATTTATTTTTCTTAATGCATGTCCCTGACAACATCCAGGTACACAAAGTTGGGACTCAAACTAGTCTAGCCTTTTCAATATCAGTCGCTCTGAGCCTGACAACAACCCATGGGGCATGAGAAGAAATATGATGGAGCAATAGATCATTTTAAATGTTTCTCAAGGAATCCCTTGTGCAAAAAAGGAGAAAAATTATGGACAACTTTACATAGATCCTTCAATGACTTTCCATAGGAGACACACCTTCATCAAGCGTCCATGCAGCCCCCTTCAAGGTACAAGTAAATTTTGATATTCCCTTATTTGAAGGACTGATAGATGTGGATGTTGTAGATAAATGGTTGAATCTCCTAAAAGGGTACTTTTCGGTCCACAAATTTTCCGACAAGGAAAATATTACTTTTGCACTCCTCAAGGTCATCCCCCATGTTAAGGACTAGTGGTATAGTTACTCTAAGAAAAAGGACATAGAGGAATCTGCAATATTTGTGGTCTCCCCCACATGGAATTCCTTCATGAATTCCATTAAAGAACAATATTACCATGTTGGAAGCTATGAGGGCCAATACACAAGATGGACCATTCTGCGTCAGTAAAGGGACTAAACAGTACTATATTTCACCAATATTTTCCATACCCTACATAGTAAATTGGGTATCAAAGACTCTAAACGACATTTGTCTCTCAAGTACCACGACTGTATGCATAGATATATTCAAACAGAAATGGATTTTATGTATATCACATCATTGGATACGACTTATAGATATGCTATCAAGATCGAGCAAAAATTTAAGTAGAAGAGGTGAGATTTTGGATCTACAAATTCCTCACAACCGAAGCAGGGAAAAGGTATCCCTAACCCACAAAAAAAGGGACAGAGAAAATATGGCCACTCTCAGAACAACTATTCCAAGCCATAAGACAAGAAAGGTAATGAGAATTCAAAGAAGGACAGAGGAAAGTGGTGTGAATACCATAAAATCCCTTGGCACAACACCGAAGAATGTCACTCCAAGCAGTCACTAGTGGCCGAGCTGAAATATTTTGAGTCAGAGGAAGATTCTGACTCTAAATCAAATCTAGAAGGATGGAAGTGGATTATCGATGTCGAACCTAGCACCATTGTCACTAGCACCAAAGTCTAGCCAACCGAACCAGAAGAACTGAAGGAAGGGGAACACCTCTTTCACTTGTAAATGTGGGTAAAGGGGGGTCCACTTCATTTCATTGTCGATAGTGGCAGTCAGGAGAACCTTATTCTAGCATAGGTCATCAAGAAACTAGACCTGTCATTCACACCACACCCACAACCCTACACCATTGTCTTTCTTCGCCAAGGAAGAGATCTCTGCATCAACCAACAATGTCCTCTTCCCTATGACATCAAGCCCTTCAAAGATGAGGTATTGTTTGATGTTGCTCCTCTTGAAGTTTGTGATGTTCTTTTAGGACAACCATATTTTTGGAAGCGACATGATGTGTATGAGTCTAGACCCCACAGTGTTATTAGTACTTTAGGTAGAAAATTGTACAAGATACCAGAGGTAGCACCACCTACCACTATTTATTTAATCTTTGCTAAGAAATGTAGTAAGGTGATTTCATAGACCGAGAAGTTTGTATTCTTTGTGATCCATGCTCACAATAAGAAGAAGGTCACCGCCACATACATGGCCTCTACACAGAGCCTATGTTTGCAACAGAAGAAAGTGGATGAGATCGTGGAAGAGTACAGAGACATCTTCTCCTCACCGACTAGGGTACAGATGCACTGCCAAGTCAAGAATCCAATTGATCTAACGTCTGTTGAACCTATTCCTAATGGACCAATCTATCATCGCTCGTTGATGGAAAATGACGAAATCAAGCGACATATCCAAGAGTTTCTTCAAAAGGGGCACATTAGACCCATCTCCTCCCCTTGTGAAAGCCCAATTGTACTAGTGTAGAAGAAAGACAGGGTCGGGTGGCTCTACATTAATTATAGAGCATTAAACAAAATCACAGTCAGGAATTGGTACCCAATTCCCTGAATTGATGACCTTTTTGATCAATCACATGTTTACAGATGGAATCCACCACACCAGTTTGCTTCCAGAAGGCAATGGGCCTTTATCCATGAGGTACAAGTCAGTATTATGGTGAGAATCATTTCAATATTTAAGCCATTTGATTATGTTATATCTTAGATTGTTCTATATTTCATGATATTTGCTTGGACATTATGTTTTTTCCCTGCTTCACCTTGGTGGTTGACATTGTTCCCTAGTAAGTGGTTTTCCTTGGGAATGGGTTTGCTACTGGAAAATCCCTTAATGATCCATCATACCTTTCCCGACCATACTTTCCATTTTCCATTATTATTCGCCTCCATTTCCTTATCTCTTGGGATTTTAGGGTGTATTGACCCAATAAGGGGTTGTCCCTCATTCTATGGGAAGAAGGGGCTAAAGGAAAAAAGGGGTTGGTGTTGGGTAAAAGATAAAAGCCTTATATAAAAATTGTAGATGCTTCTCCAAGGGATCACCCAAGAAAGTGAAACTCTTATATTTGAATAAAAGGGTACCAACAATATAATAAAAAAATATTAAAAGGTTAGTTGAAGGATAGGAGGTATGATCACGAGCCAACCTATCATGTCCATGGATATCTAATGGTATGACATTGTTATCATCTGGTCACCAAACTAGGGTAGTGACTCTCAGTTGCATGGCTGAGAGAAATGAGGTCTCATCAAGAGCCAACCTTCTCATTTACATTAGGTATTTTTGGGTGCCATTTCCACCACCTGGTCACCATGCCAAGGCAGTGACCTTCAATCTCTCCTTATTCTACTATGAAAGAAAATATAACAAAACAAAGATCAAAGGAAAATGATGGGCGTAGAAAAAGTGCATTGTGGATGAAGGTACCACACACCCTCTACAAAGGCACCTATGAATGACACACTATGACCCTAGTATGTCATGAGCCCTATGCCCATTGAGTCTTTACCCCATTCACCTCATAAACTTTACATGGATTTCAGAGGGACCTCTTGGAAGCTCTCCTTGACCTAGGGAAATATCTACCCAATAGAACACCTCGTCAACCCTCCCATAATTAATCTTGAAAAGTCGCATAGTGTCTTTGAGTTGTTTTGATAAGATATAGGTGGGAATTATAAGGGCATACACCCCCACCATAACCTTCATCATTTAATTTTCTTCATCTCATTGATTAAGGTTTTTCTAAGAGAAGTATAAGAGCATACACCCTCTTAGCTTAAACCCTATCCTAAGGAAACTTTCCATGGGGAATAAAACGTATTACACCCCCAAGGAGGTAGCTTATCTAAGATCCTTGTGACTCCATTAACCCAATAGTAAAGGCACTAGTCATTGATTTGTTGCATTGGAGAAATAAAATATTGCATTGGGAAACATGATTTTCGGTCATTTTTACTTCTTACAAAGTGGATTGTTTTCCTTGTGCCTTGGGCACCTGTCAACCAATAGAGATTCCCCTTATAGGGGGTACTTGTTGATACTTTTATAAAAGTACATATTCATCCATTAGGGCTGCAGAAACCCTAACTTACTTGCTTGAATAACTCTCTTATCAACCATTGGATTTTTCTCAAAGTTTGCACACTTGTTCTCCTTGGTCCAACACACTTTTTCGAAAAGTTTGAGGATATTTCAGTGGCTGATTTTTTTCTGTAATAAATTGAATGTTCAGCCATAAGGCTGATGTAATATTCTGCAGACAAGTTTTTACAACAACCTTATCTTTTATGCTGAGACTATTGGTTTTTCATCTTGAGTTTAGCTAGTCATTTACTAGTTTTTCTCTTGCTTTTTATACTTGATATTTATATTTTATTGAGTAGATTATAGTACCTTTTTATTTCTGATATATACTGTTATATATTTCTGAAAATTAGAGATAAAAATATTAAATTTCTGATCCAACTAACATATACTATTGCAAAGTGTCTTTTCTTGTGTCTCGGGCAAGTATAATCATCCGAAGAAGTGTTATACATGTGGGGTAACAATTAATTGACTTACAAGGAATATATTTACACCTTTCATTCCATTTATACTTGACCTATAGGGGCTTCATTTTCATCCATCTTCATCTCCATCTCAATCCCCCTAGGGTCACCGAGATCTCCCCCTTAGAGTGACCTAGTCACCCTTGAAGTGCAAGATCTACAATGAGGTGACATTGGGTGTAGGATTCCCAAGTTGTAGCTCTTGTTCCATGGTTGGGTCAGGATTTTCCCAAACTACAACTTGTGCTATAACAAGAACGATGAGACTTTGGAAAACATTGCAAACCTATTGCGCAAGTATCAAGATCTCTTTTCAACAAACGTTTTAGAGATGAATGGAATAGTTGGGGAATTAGGAGAAATAAAGATCCCATTAAACCTAGACTCTAATCCAGTAATACAGAGACCTTATAGATTGAATTTGAAGTACACAGAAAAAGGGAAAGCATATCTTGACAGAATGATAGAAGTTGGTATCATAGAGCCCATCGTAGAGTCTGAATGGATAAGCCCAATGGTGGTTTAAGATAAGAAAACAAGGGGTATTAGAATTTGCGTATACCTAAGTAATTTGAATGATGCCTATTTACATGACCCTTTCCTGACCCACTTTACAAATGAGGTTTTAGAAAATGTAGGAGGGTAGGAGGCCTACTCATTCACCGATGGATTTTTAAGGATACCATTAGATAAATATTGCACTAGAAGACAAAGATAAGATGAACTTTATGACAAAGTAGTGAATCTTCTAGTACACGGTTATGTTGTTTGGGTTAAAGAATGCACTTGTTGTGTTTTCTAGAGTAGTTTTTGTTTCCTTTAAGGATTTTATCCATAAGTTTCTTGAATTGTACTTAGATGATTGGATTTTATTTAACTTATTGAAATATCACATAGAAACTCTAAGTTTGATCCTTGATACATGTAGACAATATCATATATCATTAAATTTGAAGAAATGTATTTTATGCACATCATTTGGGATATTGCTAGGTCATGTGGTATGCAAGTAGGGTTTTTGGTTGATCCAGCCAATATCACAATAATTGTTAATTTTCCACTGCCTGAATGAGTGAGACAGTTGAGAACAAATTTGGGTCATACAGGATACTACAAGAAATTTATTAATTGCTATGCGTAGATTACAAATCCAATGGAAAAGTTATTGAAGAAAGAAGCTCAGTTTCATTGGAATGAATATTGTCAATAAGGTTTGGACGTATTGAAGTGTAAGTTACTCATTGCTCCCAATCTGGTGTTCCCATATTGGTATAAAGAGTTTCATGTTCATGTGGATGCATCATCGATATCACTCGATGCAATATTATCCCATCCAAGAGAGGGAGAGATATGTTGGTTGTGGAGCCTGATTATCTTCCTGATTTATAGGTCTTTTACTTTCAGCCGTGTTTATACCCCATAAAGTATTTACACCCCAGAAGTATGTACACTCTTCCACGCGGGGGAGTGGAGAGGGGGGGTGCCCCCTCTGCGGGGTCCGGGGGGCCTAACCCCCCGGTTGGGGGGTCTGGGGGCAAGCAGGCCCCCAGCGGGGGTTAGGGGGTGAAGCCCCCGAAGAAAAAATTGCCTTATAAAAGTATATTGTAATTTCATTGTAAATTTGGACCATTCATTATAAGGTCGCAGATATAACGGTAGAGATTATGTTAGGGTTTTTTGCCCTAGAAGGCAACCCTCTTTTATGAGAGAAATGTATTGCGGCTATGGTTGATGGTGAATATTGTATTATGAGAGAGGAGACTGTGAGAGAAAGAAGAGGAAGTTATAGTGAATTTTGTTGTAGGTTGTATCCCTTCATTTGATGGATAATAATAAAGGAAGGACCTGGAAATTTCTCTAGTGGACATAGCCCACACTGGGTGAACCACGTAAATCTGTGTCTCTCTTGTATTGTGTGTCTTCTGTGTTTTGTTTCTGCATTTGTTTTATTTTATTGCTCCGCGGTCCTATTTTTCTAACAACTAGTATCAGAGCATAAGGTAATTCACAGGAAAAGAGGGTTCCTGGCTCGAGTGGGAGCAATGTCGGAAGATGGAAAGTTTAGGGTCGAGAAATTTAATGACCAAAACTACCAGTTATGGAAGATGCAGATGGAAGACTATTTATATCAGAAGGATCTATTCCTACCATTGAGCGGAGTGGCAAAGAAGCCGGCGGCCATGAAGGACGAAGAATGGGATATTCTTGACAAAAAGGCTCTAGGAACGATACGGCTGAGCCTGGCAGTGTCGGTGGTTTTCAATATTTCGAAAGAAAATACAATGAAGGGTTTGATGGACGCGTTGGCCAAATTGTATGAAAAACCCTTGGCGTCGAATAAGGTATTTCTAATGAAGATATTATTTAATATGAAGATGTCAGAAGGTGGGTCTGTTACATATCATTTAAATGAATTTAATATGGTTACTAATCAACTAAGTTCTGTAAAAGTGGACTTTGATGATGAGGTTAGGGCTCTTCTAATCTTGTGCTCATTTCCAGAAAGCTGGAATGGCTTGGTCATGGTTGTAAGTAAATCTGTCTCTGGTTCAAATAATTTAAAATTTGATGATGTTTTTGGTGTTATCCTTAGTGAGGAAATGCGACGGAAAAGCACAGGTGAGACATC
>ML780824.1:1671926-1692590 GCA_009831015.1 Picea engelmannii
TTGCTATTGTATGTAGATGACATGCTTGTTGCAGGGTCTAATATGAAGGATATAAATGTGCTCAAGAAGAAATTATCCAATTCATTTGCGATGAAGGATTTGGGTGCTGCAAAGAAAATCCTTGGTATGAGAATAACAAGAGATAGGAAAAATCGCAAACTGACATTGTCTCTGGGTGAGTACATAGAGAAGGTGTTGGAGATGTTTAGAATGTAGAATGCAAAACCAGTTAGTACACCTTTGGCCATCCATTTCAAATTAACTAAGGAAATGTGTCCCAGGACACAGGAGGAGATAGAATACATGTCCAGGGTCCCATATTCATCAACAGTTGGCAGCTTGATGTATGCAATGGTTTGCGCAAGACCAAATATTGCACATGCAGTGGGAGTTGTGAGCAGGTATATGAACAATCCAGGTAAAGAACATTGGGAGGCAGTAAAGTGGATTCTCAGGTATTTGAGAGGTACTACTATGCATGCATTATGTTTTGGAGGTTCAGACAGTTTTCTACAGGGATATGTTGATTCAGATATGGCAGATGATAAAGACAGCAGGAGGAGCACCACAGGGTATGTTTTTACTATAGGTGGAACAACAGTAAGTTGGATTTCGAAACTGCAAAAGGTTGTTGCACTTTCAACAACAGAGGCAGAGTATGTTGCTACTACAGAGGCTATTAAATAGATGATTTGGTTACAAAGGTTTATGGAGGAATTGGGAAAGAAGCAGGAGAACAATAGGTTGTACTATGATAGTCAGAGTGCCATTCACCTTGTAAAGAACTCAGCCTTCCATTCAAATACTAAGCATATACAGTTGAGGTACCACTTCATACAATCTGCCTTGGAAGATGGACAATTGAAGATGGAAAAGATACACACTAGCCAGAATCCTACAAGCATGTTAATAAAGGGAGTAACTAGGGAGAAATTGAGTTCTTGCTCAGTTTCAGATGGTCTTCAAGAATGAATATGAAGATGAGAAATTTTCCAGGTCCAAGAAGGTTCAGAGTCCATCATATACAGTAGCGGTGGAGTTGTTGAGATTAGTCTCCAAGTGGGAGTTTGTTGGTTGTGGAGCCTGATTATCTTCCTGATTTATAGGTCTTTTACTTTCATCCATGTTTATACCCCATGAAGTATTTACACCCCAGAAGTATGTACACTCTTCCATGCGGGGGAGTGCAAAGGGGGGGTACCCCCTCTGTGGGGTCTGGGGGGCCTATCCCCCCGGCTGGGGAGTCTGGGGGCAAGCGGGCCCCCAGCGAGGATTCAGGGGCGAATCCCCCGAAGCAAAATTTTCCTTATAAAAGTATATTGTAATTTCATTGTAAATCTGGACCATTCATTATAAGGTCGCATATCTAACGGTAGAGATTATGTTAGGGTTTTTTGCCCTAGAAGGAAACCCTCTTTTATGAGAGAAAATGTATTGCAACTATGGTTGATGGTGAATATTGTATTCCGAGAGAGGAGACTGTGAGAGAAAGAAGAGGAAGTTACAATGGGTTTTGTTGTAGGTTGTATCCCTTCATTTGCTAGATAATAATAAAGGAAGGACCTGGCAATTTCTCTGGTGGACGTAGCCCACACTGGGTGAACCACATAAAACTGTGTCTCTCTTGTATTGTGTGTCTTTTGTGTTTTGTTTCTGCATTTGTTTTATTTTATTGCTCCGCGGTCCTATTTTTCTAACAAGATAGACTACCCAATTGTCTTCGCTAGTAGGAAGTTGTTGACGGTTGAGAAGAATTACGCAACGATAGAAAGGGAAGGATTGGAAATAGTTTATTCCTTGCAAAAGTTAATACACTACTTATTGGGGTCCCATTTCAATATGTATACAAAACACTCTACACTCATATATCTAGTGAACAATTCAGTGTTGGGGGGGATAATCTGCAGGTGGTTATTGTTGTTCGAAGAGTATAATTTTGAAGTTATTGTGGAGCGAGGGAAACTAAATGCAGGACCATACCATTTTTTGTGACTACTGACCAGAGAATATGTAGGGAACCTGGACAATACTTTACCAGATGCACATTTATTCTCAATTCAAATGGTAGACAACCAGTTTCCAGAAATTGTCCAATTTTTTATCACAAGAGTGGCTCCCTCTAACACAACATTAGCATAGAAGAAGCAACAAATGGTTAAAGAAAAATACTATCAACTGATCATAGGAAAATGATATAATTTAGGCGTAGATGGGATACTGTGACATTGTCTGCTAGAGCATGAAAGACCAATGATCATAGAGGAGGCCCATGATGTAATTGCATGAGGGAATTATGCGAGGAAGGTGATAACGTAGAATATATTGTGTGCATGGATATGATGGCCCACCCTCCATAAGGATGCAAAGGATTATTTACATATATGTGATGTTTACCACAAAGTAGAAAGGTTTTCACAACAGGATGAGATGCCTTTGAATCTGCAAGTTACCTTGCAGGTGTTTGACAATTGGGAAGTGGATTTCATCAGACCAGTTAAGCCACCAACAAGGAGAACAAGGGCCATGTATATAATTACGGTGGCATACTATTTAATAATATGGGAAAAGGCACAACCAATTACAAAATGCAGCATGGATATAGTTTCACAGTTCTTATTTGAGAACATAGTTACAAGTTTTGGGTGTCCTAAAGTACTTCTAAGCGACCATGGCACTCACTTTTTGAACAACACAATTTCATCACTCACAGAAGAGTTCCATATTTATCATCGAAATATCACTCCATATAACCCACAAGATAATGGAACTATGGAAGATTTTAATAAGATATTGGAGAATGCATTCACCAAGGTTTGTAATGCAGAACATTATGACTCAAATTTAAGGATTTTTGTAGTGCTCTGGGCTTATAGAACTACACGCAAGAATTTGATAAGGAAGACACCCTTTAGATTAGGATATGGTTAGGAAGCACTCATTCCCATGGAATTTTTGGTACCAAGTCTACACATTGTTGCGATGGAAGATCTTACAAATTCCAGTGCAGTAGAAGAAAGACTATCACAGTTACTGATATTAGAGGAAGATTGATTTGTTACAGGATTCCATCAGCAAGTACATAAGGCACGATAAAAATCATGGCATGATAGACACATCAAGTATAAGAAGTTACAGATAGGATATTTAGTATTTCAATATTACAGTAAGATATTACAACACCCATGAAAGTTCAGGATGCACTGGCTAGGGCCATACGTGATCAAATATGTAACATTTGTAGGTGTTTTTTAGTTGGAACAACTAGATGGACAAATCATGGAAGGACTAGTGAAAGGGATTCATATGAAACTATACAGGTACGACTGTCCTTCCACGCACTAGGATAACTATGTGTAGTAAGTTTTATCATAGTGTACTGTAGCAAGAAAAGGAAGAAAAAGAAAGAAAAATAGGAAAAATAAAATAAAATAGTTCAGGGAAGAAGTCAAAAGTTGTAGAAGTTCAAGAAGTCGAGATTAGTAGGTAAACATGAAGAGTAGGAAAGTGTTGCAGAAGAGAAAGAAGAAAGCAGAAGAGTGAATGGATGAAGGAAGCAAGATTACATAGAGAGAGTCAAGATTGTGCAGATGACAACTAAGAGAATTTAAGAAAATCCATAATGGGATGTGCAGTAAAGAGTTACCATGAAAGAGAAGTAGTGCCATCGCATAACATTAAATGCAGATAGGACAAAATATCTTGATAGGTTACATAATCAAACATATAATTCATTGAAGATATGGAGTTGATGGAGCATTAAATTAGAAAATGAATGCAAACCACTAATCAATTGGATGGAAAGTTAAGGCACGAAGGGAAGCCACAACTGGAAATGAAGTATAAATGAAAGCAAAGGGTCAATGGGGGAAGGTTATTATCATTCAACATTCACATAAAGAGAAGAGTTACAGTGCCAAAGATTCGAAGTTACAACGAAAAAGTTATAGAGATGAAGTTTCAGAACCAGTTAAAGACCAATGTCGTAGAGGTAAATGGAACCACCTAAGGCAACAACAACTTCAGCATTAGTACCAAAGAAACTGTGCTGCCAATGATAAATGTCACAAGTAGTTGAATAAACACATGAGAAATTGTCCTTAGAATCAAGATTCCACAAGGATTATATCCCACTAAGAAATACATCTATGAAATAGGTTAATTTACAGAAGGATTTGAAGTATCCACTTGTGGAGCCACCGATTCCAAAAGAAGTGATCATAGAATGGGACATGTTAGGTATGATAACTATGTTAAAGTATTTTGACCATGGCATAACATATGCGAATAATATTCCAAAGTTAGTACCCAACAATTTTTTGATAAAGTCCATTAGTTTCGAGACTCATATGATAACCATTGAGTCATAGATGTGGGCTAGGGTATTGTAGAAAGCAGGTCTTCTAAACCTATTCTATATACCCCACTTTGGATGGATCCAAGAGATTAATTCTTATGTGAAAATGCTACTTGGTTGTGTGCATGGGGGATACATGTGGCTCGATAGGCCAATTCCATCGATACATATTAATAGTGCACATTATCGGTCTCCTATCACGGGATGAGGACCCTTCATCATTTTTTTTTGACAAGAAGAATGAAAAGACTCTCTCTGAGAGCATGAAAGAGAAATTCCATATGTGACTTGATGGTAAGGTTTACAATGCAAGCCTTATCCTATAATTTTTTGAGAAAGGGTAGAAAATATCAAATGCCGGCAACAATGATAGTGACACCAGTGAGATGTGTAGAGGGCATCCGAATGAATTGGGAGACATTCCTATTGAACCAAGTTTTGATGGATTTTGAAGAAGCGTAGAATAAGGGGACCAAGTTCCATTACGTTTGGTTACTAATTCTAATTGCACTATCATATTGGAGAGAGCTCGATGACATTCAAATTTTGGGAGTCATGGAGAATCCTTGTTTAGCCACGTGGTATCAAAACCTATGGTATACTACACATAAGGCGCGATAGATGGACAATAATGCCACATTTTATATTTATAAGGAAACTTTTAGGGACAACATCCAGAGGACACCGTACATACCACCACAAGTGGTCGAGGCATATAAGGAAGTGGCATTCTTTAAGGCAAGGTGACACCACATGCATGTACAAGCAAAGAAGGAACCAAATCAACTATGGTTTCCAACACAATATAGATTGACTAAAGAAGAGATGGGCCATATTATGGTCGATTGGGATGAGGAATGGAAGACTCGACTTGCAGAAGTTGAACCATCAGAGAAAAAAAAAAAAAAATTCCATGAGGATTATGATGAAGGAGAAGAAAGAGATACATAGGAAAAAGGAAATGGTACTAGTGAAACAACCCAACAGAAAACACCACACACAGAGAGTAAGAGGAAAGAAATAGAGACAGGGAGATTTGTGCCGCAATAGACAAAGTGGAAGGCCATCAAGGAAGTGGTTATCTAGTTGTTGATAGAGGAATATTTAGAGAAGATAGGAGACTGGGTGAAAGAAGTCATTGATGACGTATTTCAACGTGGAATCCAACAACAGGTAGAGATGAACATACACATGCAAGAGTAGATGGCCGAGTTGTGAAAACTATTGGAAATACAAATCATCGCATTGGGGAAATGACAGAGAAGGAACCAAAAAATAAATAATAATACTAGGGACACAGGGAAAACAGTGTCCCAGTACTTAGAAGTAGCTAGAGAATGAAGATTGATTAAGCTAGAGACATGAGAAGTAGAATTCCCAACGATGAAGATGCAAGAATAGGCTAGGGAACTATGTCATATTGACTTAGTGCTATCACAACTTCCAATAGAAGTATTCCAGGAATCATAGATGAGCATGACACAAGAGATGAGATTTTTCATACATAATACGTCGAGCAGATTAGTTAAGGTTACGACTGAAAAACTAGCCTTGGATTTGGACTTCACTAAGGTCAAGAAGGACCGTGATGGGGCTGCAAAGAAGGTATAAAAGATGCACCAAGCACTTGAAAAGTTATATCAATAAATTCGAAAGGTTTAAATAGAGAAAGAGGCCCTGGTCAAGGAACAAGTCATGAAGATAAGTGGATCCATTCAGGGCTTTTGCGCATGAGAAATAGACCTAGAAGCACATGTGACACTGAGAATGCCACCTGAGTGAAGGGAGAAATGAGAGAAGATAATGAAAATCATGGTGGGGAACAACAATACTTTAGAAGTAGAATGTGCTCAAATTTATACATACACCATGGGGGTCTTGACACAACTGAGTGAAGACAAGGTGCAACAAGAGATAATTCAAACGATCTAGATTGTGCAGGAAAAGGTGCAGAAATTTAAAGAGATGATGGGCACATTATCACCAATTGAGGTTGTAACAACGATGGATGAGAAAATAAAGTTATATTGAGAAATGAATCAGCTCAGGGAGAAGAAGTAGGCTCATGCAAAATATATAGAAGTATTACAGGATGAAGCATACAGAGTAACAACATGCTTAACAAAAAATCAAGGGATAATATGTGGTTGAAAGTTTCAATAAGATGCAAGATCAGATCACTACTGACACAGCTGATCAAATTTTGAAGAAGGAAATTGAGGTGAAGGAGAAGGCCAAGACAACAAAGGATACCTTTGAAGCATTCATGGCACACTAGAAGAAGGCCCAAGTGGATCAAGACGAACCACAATTGAGTTTTGGGGGCGTGTTAGATAGGAATTTTGGATAAGTTTTGTTAAGTTTTTGGATTTGTGACACAATAAGTCAAAGAATAAAAGAATTTAGAAGATGGACCAGAGTACGCAAAGAGAAGCTACAGTTGGACATGCATTATAAAATAAAGCAAAGCGTCAATGAGGGAAGGTTATTGTCATTCAAAATTCACATAAAGAGAAGAGTTACATAGTCGAATATTTGAAGTTACAAAGCTAAAGTTATAGAGCTGAAGTTTCAGAACTAGTTAGACACCAATGTCACAGAGGAGGATGGCACCACCTAAGGCAACAAAAACTTCAGTGCCAGTACCAAATAAACCACACTGCCAACCAACAATGTCCTCGGCAGTTGAATAAACATAGGAGTAATTGTTCTTAGAATCAATATTTCACAGGGATTATGTCTCTCTAAGAAATCCATATATGAAACAAGTTAATTTACGAAAGGATGCGAAGTATCCACTTGTGGAGCTACCCATTCCATAAGGAGTGATTGTAGAAGGGGGCATGTTAGGTTTGATATGTGTGTTAAAGTATGTTGACCATGACATAACATATTATAAAAAGTTTCTAGAGTTATTACCCAACAAGTTTTTGATAAATTCCATTAGCTCTGAGACTCATATGATGACTGCAAATGTTGCCTAGGGGATTGTAGAAGGTGGGTTTTATAAACCTGTTCAATATACCCCACTTTGGATGGATACTAGATATTAATGTGTGTGTGAAAATGCTACTTCCTTTTGTGCATGGGGGATACATTTCACTCGATAGGCTAGTTTCCATTGATATAGATTTAATAGTGAGAATTACCAGTCTTGCATCGCAAGAGGAGGACCCAACATCACTTTTTTTTTACAAGAATAACGAAAATACTCTCTATGGAAGCATGAAAGAGAAATTCCATATTCAACAAAACGACAAGATTTGTAGTGCAATAATTATCATATAAGTTGTTGAGAAAGTGTAGAAAATATCAAGTGTCGACAATAATGCTAGAGGCAACATGAAGATGTGTAGAGGGTGTCCAAATGAACTGGGTGAAATTCCTATTGGACCAATTTTTTATGGATTGTGAAGAAGCGCATGATAAGGGAACCAATCTCCATTACACTTGGTTACTAATTCTAATTGCACCATCGTCTTGGAGAGAGCTAGATGTCACTCAATTTTTGGGAGTCACGAAGAAGCCTTGTTTAGCCACGCGGTATCAAAACCTATGGTATACTACACATAAGGTGCGATAGATGGAGAATAATGTCGCACTTTATATTTATAAGGAAACTATTACGGACAAAATCCAGAGGACACCACACATACCACCACAAGTGGTTGAGGCATATAAAGTAGGGTGTTGCCACATGTATGTATAAGCAAAGAAGGACCTAGATCAACAATGGTTTCCAACACAATACAGATTGACTAAAGAAGATATGGGAGATATCATGGTCGATTAGGATGAGGAATGGAAGACTCCACTGGCAGAAGAAGGACCATTAGAGAAAAAAAACCCAAAATTTCGTGAGTTTGATGATGATGAAGAAGGAGACACACATGAAAAAAGGAAATGGTGTCAGTGAAACAACCCAACAGACAACACCACACACAGACAGGAAGATGAAAGAACCAAAGACAGGGAGATCCATGCCACAATAGAAAAATCACAATACCTTCAAGGAAGTCACTATCCAGTTGTTGATAGAAGAATATTTGGAGAAGATAGGTGACCAGGTGAAAGAAGTCACCAACAACGCATTTCAGCACGTAGCCCAATAACATTGAAGAGATGATCAGACACATGCAAGAGAATATGGTTTAGTTGCAAAAACTACTAGAAACATAAAACATCACATTAGGGAAAACGACAAAGGAGGAACCAACAAAAATCACTACCAAGAATGGGGATGCGAGGCCAACAATATCACAGTACTTAATAGTAGCTAGAGAACAAAGATTGATTAAGCTAGCGACATGAGAAGTAGAATTCCCCATGAAGAAGATGCATGAAGAAGCCATGGAACTAGGTCACACTGACTTAGTGCTATCACAACTAGCAATAGAAGTATTGCAAGAATTACAGATGCACATGACACAAGAGATGAGCTTGCGCATAGAGAATACGTCAAGAAAATTGGTTAAGGTTACGAACGAAAACATAGGCTTGGAGTTGGAGTTCAGTAAGGTCAAGAAGGACCACAATGAGGTTGAGTATAAGGTATAAAATATGTAACAAGCACTTGAAAAGGTATACCAATAAATCCTATAGGTTTAAACAGAGAAAGAGGCCTCGGTCAAGAAACAAGTCACAAAGATAAGTGAATCCATTAAAGGCTTCCACGCATGAATAGTATACCTAGAAGCACACATGATATTAAGCACACCACCTGAGGAAAGGGATAAATGAGAGGAGATAATGATAAATGTGGTGGGGAAAATCAATACTTTAGAAGTAGAATGTGCTCAAATTTATACAGACACCATGAGGGTCTTGATACAACTGAGTGAATATAGGGAGCCACAGTGTTAGACAAATAGGACCGCGAAGCAATAAAATAAAACAAATGAGGAAATAAAACAAAGAAGATACACAATACAATAGAGACACATATATATGCGGTTCACCCAGTGTGGGCTACGTCCATTAGATAAATTCCCAAGTACTTCGTTTTTATTATCCAGAAAAATGAAGGGATACAACCTATAACTCAACTGATTTAGCCTCCTCTTCTTTCTCTCACAGTCTCCTCTCTTAGAATATAATATTCACAATAATACACAACCACAATAAAATTCCCTCTTAAGAGAGGGTTTCCTTCTAGGGAAAAAAACCCTCAAAAAAACTTCTACCATCAAATCTACAAACTTATAATGAATGGTCCATATTGAATGCAAAATTACAATATTTTACAAGGAATATTTTTCCAATATTTCGCTTCATGGGTGTTTCCCCTTAATCCCCTGCTAGGGGTGCTACAAAAATTCTCGTTTCTCGCCCTGGACCCCCTTGGCAGAAATTTTGTGGGGGAAATCCTCCCACACCCCCCCCATTAGGGAATTGGGTCCAAGCATGACTGAAACAAATCTATGAATTAAGAATATAATCAGTCTCCACAACCGACAAACGGGACATAAGTCGGAAGATCTGGACTGCGTAGGAAAAGGTGCATAAATTTAAAGTAGAGATGGAAACATTACGGCCAATTGAGGTGGTAACAATGATGAATGAGAAAAGAAAGTTATATTTAGAAATGAATCAACTCATGGAAGAGAAGTAATCTCATGCACAACAGATAGAAGTATTATAGGATGAAGCATAAAGAGTAACATCATCCTTAGCAACAACTCAAGGGATAGTCACTCGATGAAATTGTCGAGAAGATGCAGGCTCAGATCACTACCAACACAGTGATCAAATTTTGCAGAAGGAAATCGAGGTGAAGGAGAAGGCCAAGAAAAAAAAGGAGACCTTTGAAGCATTCATGGTGCATTGGAAGAAGGCCCAAGTGGCTCGAGATGAACCACAAGTGAGTGTTGGGGGCCTGTTGGATAGGAATTTTGGATAAGTTTTGTTAAGTTTTTGGATCTGCGGGAGAATAAGTCAAAGAACAGAAGGAAGTTAGAAGATGGACTAGAGCACGTGATGAGAGTAGAATTTAAGGATTCAAAGTGTGCGAAAGAAGGAAGCACGATGGAGCAACGTGCAAAAGGAAGAAAATGGTTATAGGTCGTTAGGATTTTGTGACATTTTGTCCACCTTGTAATGAGCTTACCCCTATTTTGATGTATAAATATGTAATGGTTTTTTGGGTAGAGAGGTTACAAAGTTTTCAAGTTTCAAAGGTTTGGAGAATAAGAGGTTATGGTACATTGTGCATGAGTTGAGTTTTTGGTTAAGTGTTCGGATGCTATGACTGAGGAGTGGCGCTCACATTATAGAAAAAAAGCTAGGTGTTGGACAACTGAGAGGGGGAGGGGTGAATCAGTTGTTACCTTGCTTAAAAAATTATGCTTACTTTAAACTCTTTATAGATCACTCAATGAAAATTACAATAATGCAGGGAAGTAAGCAATAGAACATTCAACATCATTCACACATATGAGATACACAGAGACAAATATTTCTTGAGGAAACCCATAAAGGGTTAAAACCTCTTCTTCTTTATATGATAAGTAATCTTTACATTCTTTACATTATCATACATATGAGCTCCAACTCATAATGAGGCTACAACCTCTGTTTTGAAAGCTGCTACTTACTGAAAGCACCATATCTCTAGATTCTCTAGCACCCACTAGAAGGAAGAACCAACTCCCTGGTTTCTCTAGCACCCACTAGAAGGAAGCACCGGGTCACTGGTTTCTCTAGCACCAACTCCCTGGTTTCTCTAGCACCTACTAGAAGGAAGCACCAAATCCCTAAGAGTTCCAACACCAACAGGATGGAAGCACCAACTTTCTAAGAGTTCCAGCACCAACTGGATGGAAGCACCAACTTTCAGTTACACAAGCACTGACCTGTATATCATAGAACCAATGTTCTCCTTTGCACCACCCTGCCACCCTGGTTTCTCTGGCTGCAACTAGATGGAAGCTACAACTTCCTGTGTTCAAGCACCCACTTGAACCTCTTAGGACAATAGTCCTCCCTAGAACCTCCCAACCACCCTGGACAATAAATCCTTTCTACTAAAACTTATTACAGTGATATAATGTTCAACAATGGCTTACCAGTCTCATCATTGTTTTTCTACATTTCGCTGCTCTGTTTGCCTCACTGCCTTCCTGCACACATGCCTTGCGCTTTATGTTCTTTTGCCTTTTATTCTCTGTGTGCCATATCCATTCAATGCACCTTTCCTCTTTGCATTTTAGCTGCTATACTCTACCTCCTTCTACACACTTGAATCACTCTCAACAACAACTCTCTTCTTTGTTCTCCATTCTTATAGTCTCAGTGCACCATGTGCATGCTATGTGCAATCCTTCTGCATGCACCTCACTGCTCCATGTTCCCCCACATCAGGATCTTGAATACCACTCCTCATTTCCACCACTTCATTTCCTCAAGCATCCACCCCCTCTCTCTATTTTGCATGCTCTCTTCATGTCAAGTGTTATGCCTGATCATCATTGTGAATCTTCAGCCTCTCTAGCAGTTAAACCAATGCATACATCACCACTGGGTGTTATGTCGAGATTCCTTAGCCTCTTCAATAGTCGAGACTCTTCATATTCTTTGTCACAGTCAAGCTCATTCTCTTTGTTGCAGTTACAGGCTTCAACACTCTTCCATCTGTCAATCGCCTCTATGAACAGTCTTCATTCCACTAGCATATGCCTTGAGCCTCTTCAGCACCTCTGGAAATCATCCTGAAGTTTCTTTGAGTCCTCTGACATAAACCATCAGTCATTTCTAGCAGTTACACTGTGAACCTATTGAGCCTTGTACCTTTGGCACCTTTCACCTTTCCTTTCACATGTGGCCTCAGGCGATGACCATAGCCTACACCAAAAGGGGTCTTTGAATTTCGTCATTTCATCATTTTGCATGTTGAGAATTCCTTTTGCGAGGCATCTCGACTCTCCAAGTCGCGATCTCTGAAATGGAGCTTGTTTGCACTAGCTCCTTTCTCCATCTTCCGTAGATGTGACCACTGGATGTGACCACAACATTATTCGAAACTGCATTTCACAATTTCATGTTTCACAAATTTTTTGTGAGTCACTCTGACTCTTCAAACTCTTGATCACGAAATGGAGCCTTGCAACTTGCAAGCTCCTTCCTTCACATGCCCACAGTTGTGACCAAGCATTTATCCATAAAGTGCTTTGGTGATTTCTCTTTTCAGCATTCCTGTGGAGAAGTATCTTGACACTCCAACTCCCGGTATCCAAAACTGCACCAAAAGGTGTTTTTCGCATTTCGGCATTCTGGTATTTCAGTATTCCTGTGGTGAAGTGTTTCAACACTCGAACTCCCGGTATTCGAAACCTGCACCAAAAGGTGTTTTTCGCATTTCAACATTCCTGTGGTGAAGTGTTTCGACACTTCCAACTCCTGGTATCCGGAACTCCGAAATGGAGTGAGATCTACATTTTGGCTTTTCTCATTTCGCGACTTCGTGACTCCTGTGATGAAGAGTCTTAACTCTTGACTCCTCCAACTTCCGGTATCTGAAACTCCAAAATGGAGTCTTTGACATTTCACGACTTTGGTACTCTTGTGATGAAGAGTCTCAACTCTTGACTCTTCCAACTCCTGGTATCCGAAACTACGAAATGGAGTCGGATCAATGGTCCACGATCTCCCTCTGATCAATGACTAAGATTAAGTCGTGGTTTCACATATTTGTTGATGTGCTTGTTTCGGGATTTTGGCATTTCTCATTTCATGACCTCGGGGCTCCTGTGATGAAGAGTCTCAACTCTTGACTCTTCCAACTCCCGGTATCCAAAACTCTGAAATGGAGTCGGATCAACGGTCCATGATCTCCCTCTGATCAATGACTCAGATTAAGTCATGGTTTTGCGTCTTTGTTGATGTGCTCGTTTTGGGAGTCTCAACTCTTGACTCTTCCAACTCCTGGTATCCTAAACTTCGAAATGGATTCGTATCAATGGTTCACGATCCATGGTGATCGGACGACTATCCTTTGCCCCTGTACTTCATCTTTCGGGACTTTGTAAGATCGCTTCTCCTAGCACTTTAAAAAACATCCAGTTCTCCTGGATCCAATGATGGTCGGACTTTGTGCTTGGATATAACACTCGACATATGTCCTCCATCTTTTCGCTCCTCCTGTATAGATTCAAGTTTGACAGTCATCAGGAATTCTGAATGGGATCCAACGATCATTGTTTCTTCTCCTCCCAAGCTTATGCATCCTCCTAACTTGGAATAATTTCTAAGTGTCAAAGGTCTCGACCTTTGATCCGCCTGAGATCTTGAGTACACTATCTCTCTTGATCTTTGGCAATGAGCTAACCTCATCACTGATGCGCACCTATGCACTACGTACGACTCTGTGTTAATCCTCTTGAGCTTACGTTGTTCCTATTTTTCCATCGATCCACACTCTGATCTTGCCATCAATGACAAGCACAATCTTCCTGTTAGCAGACTATCATTGTTTTTGTTCTTAACTGTAGACATGCCATCTTTGTTGTTTTACTTGCCTATAGACATGCCATCATTGTTGTTGTACTTTCCATCAATGACAAGAATACGCTACTTGTAAAACATGCCAACAATCTCCCCCTTTGGCATTGATGGCAACAAAGGCACCCAGACTCTTTTCTCCCCCTTTGACATCAATGTCAAAGAAAACACACTCTCCCTGAGTTGTTGTAGTATGTTTAGGAGGTATTAGATATTCAACCAACATAAAATCCCCCTGATGGAATGGACTCTCTTATTTGAGTCCTGCGGAACATTTGTATCTAAACCAGAGTCTTCTCCTTCTGATTCTTGGACCTGTTCATCTTTAGCTTCCGCTGTATCCTCTTTAGAATACTCAATATTTCTCACCTCTCTTACTGGGACTCCTTCATCAACCTTCTCTTGTCATAACCAGTTGACTCCCCCTGTCACTGTTCTCTCTCTTCTTCTGATTGTTTTCCTCCTTTGTTTCTAAAAGGTTAGCTTTCCCTGACAAGGTCTTTCCTCTTGTTAAAGAATGTCACGTATATAATTTTGTACATCAGAATGTTGTTGTTGAAGATGTTGTTTTCCTACTGAAACACTATGTAATTGTAGCTCGTACTTTTCAAAACAACCCTTGGATCTGGCCATTGATTCTCATGGATCTCTATTACTACAATTTTATTTTTCTTCCATGATGCATACAATCCAATGCTTTTATGAACATATTCAATCACAAGAAAAAACTGCTACAACCACTCGCATACCTGCTTTTCTTTTTCACAGACGAAGGACCTGTATCAGGTTTCTTAGGAGTACTGATTTCTTCCTTGTTGTATCCAATACAAAATTTGTCATTTGGTGATCTCTAATTATCCAAGAGCTTATCCAGGGCCATGGATCTATTCAAGAACTTGATTTGGGTGTTTGACATCTCAACCTTCAAAACTTCTGCTTCCAGCTTATGACATGATTCTTCTTCTACCTCTTCCATGGGATAGATGCTAACTGAACATTCTTTTATTGTATATGTGTCTTCTTCTTTACTTGCAGGGGAGGATTCAATATCAACATCATTAATTGTCCTTATTCCTTTATTCACCATTTGTCCTGAGTTTACATTTACCTTACACTCTTTGGACGTGAACACCTCTTCACTGCCTCTGTCACACTTCTAACTTGTACTGAGCAAATTATGTTTCAGACCATCCACAAGCAGAACGTATTGGGCATCTCCTTTGTCATTACTCAAACTCACCATCCCTCTTTCCTTGATTTTACCTGGTTCATCATTTTCAAGGATCACATTTCCTGTTTTGCTTTTACTTATGGAAAAAAGCTTATCCTTGTCTCCAGTCATGTTCTTGGAACATCCATTGTCTATATTCTTGGAGGCCTTTTGTTTTTTAGTTGAAATTCATAGACCACATTTTTCACTATCTTTCCTTTTCCATGTGTTGTCCTTTCTATATAAGAACTTTATCCTTGGATCTGCTTTGTAATTCTTCAGATGGAAGTTTACAGCTTTGTGGCTAAATTTTTGACAGTTATAGCATTCAATCTCATTGTTCAATAGGTCAAATTTATTGTTGCAGTGTTGTCTACTCATTGACTGTTTATTATTTCTTGACCTCCTCAGTTACATGTCTCTAGAATTAATTTGGAAATTTGCAATCTATGATGGTTTGTTACTTGTCTATATCATTCTTTGTTGTGTCAGATATTTATTCCTTGGAAATATTAATTTCTCATGTCTAAGTCTTAAGGAGCAATTTACATCTTTGTGAACAAAGTTAGAACAGTAGAAACAATATCCATAGAAAAATTATTTCTACCTGGAAAATGGTTGTCTTATTTGAGCAACTCCATTTCTTCCATGTTGATGATTTCCTTGAGCAGGGAGTGTATTATTTACTTGTTCTATAGATTCAGTTATGGCACCTTTTTCTTTATTCTTCCTTGGTGGTTGATTGTCTTCCTTTGTTTCTGCAGGTTTGTTGTTGTCATTGGTTGTAGATTTGACAAACTTGATGGGTTTTTCGTTTCTTGGCTGACCACTACTTGATCCCTCTTCATAACCCAAACCAGTTTTCAGCTTTGGATTCCTTTGTTGATTCAGAATGGTGGCTAATCCTTTTGAGGCTTTGAGACTTGACAGATTCTGATGATACAAGGCTTGAAACTTCTCCAACTCTTTCCTTGTTTTCACTACTTCTTCTTCCAAGGCTTCAGATCTCGCCTTCTTTTCTGATAACTGTTGTTTCAGAATGTCCTCTATTTTCTTTGCCTCTTCTAATTCCATTTTTAGCAGGGAAAAGTCTTCATCAAGCTGTTTACTGTCTTTCTTGAATTGTATCAACAATTGTTTTTGCTTTATGTTCTTAATTCTGAGTTTGTCAATCTCTTCCAGTGCACTAATCAGTTCTACTTCCAAATCAACCACAGCTTCTTCATCATTATCATCACTTCCTATGCTTTTATTATCATAATCCTTTTTGGCCATAAGCATGAAGTCATTTACCTTATCTTCACATGAAGAGTCACTATCAGTATCTTCTGAGGAGTCGTCATTGTTTACACATAAACTTTTCTTTTTATCAAATATTTTGGATTTGTACTTCTCTTCACCTTCAGAGTTCTAATCATGTTTCTCGTGTGGAAATTTATTTGCAAAATGACCTATCTTACCACAGTTGAAACATTTGAAGGGAAACTTACTTTGGCACTTGCCTGATCCTTTCTTTAGTCTTCTCACAAATTTTGCTTCAATTTCATCAAGCTTAGAATCTTCATTCTTATCTACTTTAAATGATGCTTCTCTAGAAATGGGTTTATCTGTAGCTATCCTCATTTCATATGCAGTCAACGTTCCTAGAAGTTGATCAAAATCCAAAGCCTTTATATCATTAAGTTTTTCTATAGCTGATACCTTTGGGTTGAACCTATCTGGCAGAGATCTCAAAATTTTCTGAACTAAGGAGGGTTCCTCAATTTTTTCACCAAGTGTTTTCATTGCATTTACTAGTTCTTCAACTCTCAGAAAATACTTCCCAATGGATTCATCTTCTTTCATCTATAGCTTTTCAAACTGTACTCTATAGGTTTGAAGCTTGGCATCTTTTACCTTCTCATTACCTTCATAACTGCTAATGAGTTTGTCCCATATTTCTTTGGTAGTTTGAAGATGCATCACCTTCACAAACTTGGCTTCTGCACGTCCATTCAATATAGCATTCATTCCCTTAGCATTAAAGATAAATTCTAACCTATCATCTTTGGAAGCTAGCACAACAGGATTTATGTATCCAGTCTCTACTACATCCCAAACATCAGCACCTAAGGCCATTAGGTATGTTCTCATTCTAACCATCCAGAAGGTGAAGTTTGTTCCATTGAAAAGAGGAGGCTTAGTGACTGAAGTTCCTTCATGGCTTGACATGTTTAAGCTCTAGGATCTACCCTTAGATAAAAGGGGTCGGCTCTGATACCAATTGTTGGACAGCTGAGGAGGGGGGGGGGGTGAATTAGTTGTTACCATGCTTAAACAATTATGCTTACTTTAAACTCTTTACAGATCACTCAATCACAATTACAATAATGAAAGGAAGTAAGCAATAGAACATTCAGCATCATTCAAACATATGAGATACACAGAGATAGATATTTCTTGAGAAAACCCATAAAGGGTAAAAACCTCTTCTTCTTTATATGATAAGTAATCTTTACATTCTTTACATTATCATACATATGAGCTCCAACTCATAATGAGGCTACAAACTCTGTTTTGCAAGTTATTACTTGCTGAGACAACCAACTCCCTAGATTCTCTAGCACCCACTAGAAGGAAGCACCAACTCCCTGGTTTCTCTAGCATCCACTAGAAGGAAGCACCAACTCCTTGGTTTCACTAGCACCAATTAGAAGGAAGCACCAACTCCCTGGTTTCTCTAGCACCTACTAGAAGGAAGCACCAACTCCTTAAGAGTTCAAGCACCAACTGGATGGAAGCACCAACTGTCGTTGGATGGAAGCACCAACAGTCCTCTGACCGAAACCATCAGTCATTTCTAGCAGCTACACTGTGAACCTATTGAGCGTTGTGCCTTTGGCACCTTTCACCTTTACTTTCACATGTGGCCTCAGGCAGTGACCACAACCTACACCAAAAGGTGTCTTCGCATTTCAGCATTTCGCATGTCACAAATTCATTTTGCGAGGAATCTCGAATCTCTAAGTCGTGATCTCCGAAATGGAGCTTGGTTGCACTAGCTCCTTCCTCCATATTCTATATATGTGACCACTAGATGTGACCACAGCCTTATTCGAAACTGCATTTCACAATTTTTCATTTCGTGAATTTGTTGTGAATCACTCTAACTCTTCCAACTCTCGATCATGAAATGGAGCCTTGCAACTTGCAAGCTCTTTCCTTCACATGCCCATAGTTGTGACCAAGCGTTTATCCATAAAGTGATTTGGCAATTTCGCATTTCGGCATTCCTACATTTCAACATTCCTGTGGAGAATTATCTTGACACTCCAACTCCCGGTATTCGAAACCTGCACCAAAAGGTGTTTTTCGCATTTCGGCATTCCAACATTTCGGTATTCCTCTGGTGAAGTTTTTCGACACTCCAACTCCCGGTATCCGAAACCTGCACCAAAAGGTGTTTTTTGCATTTCGGTATTCCTGTGGTGAAGTGTTTCGACACTTCCAACTCCTAGTATCCGAAACTCCAAAATGGAGTCAGATCTACGTTTCGGCATTTCACATTTCGTGACTTCAGGACTCCTGTGATGAAAAGTCTTGACTCTTGACTCCTCCAACTTCTGGTATCCGAAACTCCAAAATGGAGTCTTTGACATTTCGCGATTTTTCATTTCGCGATTTTGAGACTCCTGCGATGAAGAGTCTCAACTCTTAACTCTTCCAACTCCTGGTATCCGAAACTACGAAATGGAGTCGGATCAATGGTCCACAATCTCCCTCTTATCAACGACTCAAATTAAGTCATGGTTTCACGTCTTTGTTGATGTGCCCGTTTTGGGATTTCAACATTTCGCATTTTGCGACTTTGGGACTCCTGTGATGAAGAGTCTCAACTCTTGACTCTTCCAACTCCCGATATCCAAAACTCTGAAATGGAGTCGGATCAACGGTTCACGATCTCCCTCTGATCAACGACTTAGATTAAGTCGTGGTTTCATGTCTTTGTTGATGTGCCTGTTTCGAGATTTCGACATTTCGCATTTTGCAACTTCGGGACTCCTGTGATGAAGAGTCTCAACTATTGACTCTTCCAACTCCCGGTATCCGAAACTATGAAATGTAGTCGGATCAACTGTCCACGATCCATAGTGATCGGACGACTATCCTCTGCCCCGGTACTTCATCTTTCGGGATTTTGTAAGCCCGCTTCTCCTAGCACTTTAAAGAATGTGCAAGTTCTCCTGGATCCAATGATGGTCGGACTCCACGCTCAGATCTAACGCCCAAGATTTGTCCTCCATCTTTGTGCTCCTCCTGTCTGGATTCGGATCTAACAGTCATCGGGAATTCTGAATGGGATCCAACGATCACTGTTGCTTCTCCTCCCGAGCTTACGCATCCTCCTGACTTGAAAGAATTTGTAAGTGTCAAAGGCCTTGACCTTTGATCTACCTAGATCTTGAGTACACTATCTCTCTTGAGCTTTGACAATGAGTTAACCTTGTCCCTAGTGCACACCTACGCACTGCGTACGACTCTACGCTAATCCTCCTGAGCTTACGTTGTTCATGTTTTTCCATCGATGCACACTCTAATCTTGTCATCAATGACAAGCACACTATGTCTGTTAGCAAACTATCATTGTCGTTGTTCTTGCCTGTAGACATGCCATCTTTGTTGTCGTACTTACCTGTAGACATGCCATCATTGTTGTTGTACTTTCCATCAATGACAAGAATACGCTGCCTGTAAAACATGCCAACCCTAGGCAGGTTTGGGTAATTTTACTGTTGCATATTTTGTAGCACAGTGCACAACTATAAGAAGATTATCAATGAATAATAAAATAATTTAGTCATTGTGGATGTAGCCCAAGTTGGGTGAACCACATTAAACTTGTGTGGTGTGATGTGTTTTGTTTGCATGTTGTGATGTTTAATGTTATTGCGAAATGATGATAATGCTTAGGTATGATGATGAATGTATTGTTAACATATGATGTCACACACTATCTAGTAATCGAATGAATATTAAGTGGGAGAATGTCGCGCATAAAATATCTTGAGTGTTAAGTAATTGTTAAGTAATGGAAAATGTGCACATGAGTAAAGGTTAGTAAAGAAATGTTGAATGCCTCACTTACCCTCATCACTGGAGAACCTTGGTTCCTGCAGACCCTCTAAATGCCTTGGGTGATACTTCACTTGCTTTGAAGGTGATGTCGAAAGGGTCGATGTCTAAGGGTTTTGTTGGTATTTTGATGATTAACCTCAGGTCTTCCCATTACATGCCAAAAATAATCCATGTATGCTACATGTGGGCCTCGAGATACGACCTCCTTAGTTACCCCTAGCCCAGGGGTGTAACAAATTCAAATGGTCCAAAAGAGTTAGGGAAGAAAAAAAATGGGTCAAGTTCTTTACCAAATGAAATTTGACTCGATGGCTTTACTTCTCATTCCTTCTGGTAGAAGGACGTCAATTTCACCACACTTTACATTGGGTTCACTAGTCTTGGGTGGAGGGTTTCACCGATCAAGTTTTTTTTTCACTTATCGATTGAAATGACAAACCAGTTGAAAACGATTCAATAGATCAATGTATCCATCAACCAAGTTGGGTCG
>ML780825.1:2138-12230 GCA_009831015.1 Picea engelmannii
AACATAAACTCAATGGCTTAAACAACTTTCATGGAAAGAGAATGTGACCGCATAACTATAAGAAGTAGAAAATGTGTTAGATAAAAACTTAAATGAAGTGACAATCACCTGATTTATTATGCAACCAATTTTATAAAAAAATTATTTAACCTTATTTTAAAAAAATATTAGAAAAAACAATTAACAACTATATATATATATATGAAAGAAAAAACAAATAAATCAAAGTATTTGAAACAAATGTAACTTAAATAAATATGGCTTGTATATTCAATATAGTTTTCATACTAGAGACATTAAAAAATATTCATGGTAGACATGATGATTTGTAAATTTTAAAATGAAATTCCTAATAAGGATGGACTTTCACTCATATTTTATATCTTTAAGCAATTCTATTTAAATCTTTCTATTACATTAATTTTCAATAATCTATATATCAAATATATTTAACTAAAAAACCATATGTAAAATCATTAATATGAATTCTCAAATATATTTAACTAAAAAAACATCTCTTTCCATTACATTAATTTTCAATAATCTACATATCAAATATATTTAACTAAAAAACATCTGTAAAATCCTTAATATGAATTCTCAAATATATTTAACTAAAAAACCATCTGCAAAATCCTTAATATGAATTCTCAAGAATGAAATGGCAACACTAAAAATTAGACAACATACTAATTCAAATGCATTTGGAATTAGGACTGTAACTTTGCAATTACTCCATGTCATATGGGAGTGTAACTTTCCAAAAGATTATGTTCATTTAGATAACATACAATGCAAAGTTGTAAGAAATATAAACAGAGGTATAAGGTTTGAATTATCCATACCTTTTCAATTTCATTTAAATTTAATCTATGAAATCATTCTTATATTCGGAATTAGGATTGTAACTTTGCAATTATTCCAGGCATCTCAGAATGTAACTTTCCAATAGATTATGTTGATTTAGATAACATACAATGCAAAGTTGTAAGAAATATAAACAGAGGTATAAGGTTTGAATTATCTATACCTTTTCAATTTCATTTAAATTTAATCTATGAAATCATTCTTATATTGGCACAGTTTCAGTTGACTTTTCAATTTATCTCAATTTAATATATGAAATAATTTTCATTCTATGGTATAAAAATGTAATTTTCATTTAAATTTAATCTATGAAATCATTCTTATATTGGCACCATTCCACTTGACTTTTCAATTTATATACAATGAATAGAAATGACTAGTTTTTCTTTGGAAAAAAACCAAAATAATGAATAGAAATGTCTATTTTTTCTTTGGAAAAAAAAACAGAATTAAAATAAAGAGAAAATGAACCAGACCACATGTAAATATAAAGATGACTTGAAAAACTTGGAAAACAATCTCATCATCTTGAAAGCATTCCTACTAAGGGATCTGTAGAAAGCAACTGATGCAAAACTAGATTTCATCCTTTCCTAAAATTATAGCCTATGATTAGCAATCTATTATGTTTGTCGGTAAGCATCTCACTTAAATTCCACTTAAAAATCAACTGAGTTGAGATTAACCATTCCAATATTCTACAAAATTTCAATCATCACCACATGTATGGGAAACTAAAAGGTTACAAAAAAATTGTAAAAGGATACCAAAAATTTAGAAAAATCAGATTCCATATATGTTTCTCAAAACATGAAACAAAAAATAGCAGTGATAATGCACCATATAGACATAATGAAAATGCAGCATTCATATAGCATTTCTCATCATCATTTCTCATCATCTTGGCAGCATTCCACCTCCAAGGGCTTTGCATAGCAACAAGAGCATAAAGGCAAATCATCTTGGCAACATTCCACCTCCAAGGGCTTTGAGTAGCAACAAAAGCATAAAGGAAACTCGGGGGAAATAGAAAATACTCCATGCAAAACTCAATCTCATGATTTCCAAAAATTATTTCATTATTAGCACTCCCATCTATTGGTTAGGATCACATTTACCTTTCAAAAACATATAAACAACGAATTTAAAAAAAAAAAATTAAGCAATCCAATATTAGGGTAAATCATCTTGGCAGCATTTTGCCTCTGAGGGCTTGGCATAGCAACAAAAGAATAAAGGAAACTCAAAGGTAAAGAATAAGCAATCCAATATTAGGATAAATCATATTGGCAACATTCCGCATTCCACCTCCGAGGGCTTTGCATAGCAACAAAAGCATAAAGGAAACTTAGGGGAAATAGAAAATACTCCATGCAAAACTCAATCTCAAGATTTCCTGAAATTATTTCATCATTAGCATTCCCATATATTGGTTAGGATCACATTTACCTTTCAAAAACATATAAACAACGAAGAATTTAAAAATAAGATTCCAATATTCGGCTAAATTTTGATTCAAATCCATTTAGAAAACTAAGAATTTGCTTAAAAGAACACCCAATACATTCAAAAAAAATAAAAAATTACAAAGAATTTGTAAAAGAAAACCCAAAAAAATCAGAAAACTAAAAAATTAAACCCAAAAATTTAGAGGAAACTAACTCCATCAATGGTGTTAAAAAGCTTTGAATGGAGAACAACAACGATAATGAACCATATCAAATTTACCTTTCAAAAACATATAAACAACTATCTTTAAAAATTTTAAAATAAGATTAAGCACTCCAATATTCTGCTAAATTTTGAATCAAATCCATTTACAAAACTAAGAATTTACTTAAAAGAATACCGGATACATTCAAAAAACTAAAAATTTACAAAAAAATTGTAAAAGAAAACCCAAAAATTTAGAGGAAACTAACTCCATCAATGATAGAATCAAATCCATTTACAAAACTAAGAATTTACTTAAAAGAATACCCGATACATTGAGAAAACTAAAAATTTACAAAAAAAAATTGTAAAAGAAAACCCAAAAAATTAGAGGAAACTAACTCCATCAATGGTGTTGGTGTTCCACCTCTAAGCACTATTCCACCTCTAAGCACTAGGCATAACAACAAAAACATAAAGGCAAATCATGGAAAATAGAAAATAATAGATGAAAATTCAATCTCACAATTTCTTATAATTATTCCTTGTGATTAACACCCTACTTGTTGGTGAACAACACATTTAACTTCTCTAAACAAAATCTCATACATTCTAAAAATTAAAATATTACAAATAACGTGTTAACGGAAATTAAAAAATCAATTCATTCCACTGCCACACTAAATGTTGAACCACATGCATCTTAAAAATTAAAAGTTACACAAAATTCAGCAAAGGAAAACACAACATAGGCATTCAACAACAAGGAACACATAAAGGTATAAATGAACAATAAAAGAAACTAGCATGCCCATAAAGAAGGGGAAGGGAACGCCGAAGAGAATAGAATAGGTGGATATGTTGTAAAAGGAAAAGAGAGTGTTTTTTTGGATTGTGTGTTGTGGTCTATGATGTTCCACTAATGTTTCGTGGTCTAAGTATGTTCCACAATGTTTTGAAGTTCAAATGTTTCATGGATATACCTTCTATTTATGGTTTTCTATCTTATCTTAATGATTTTTTTTAGTATTTGTGCTTCTTTTTAATTTTACATTATAATCTCTTCTAAATTGAATTGTAAAACAAGCATTTGTAGAAAAATTAACAAAATTCAAGTGTATAACATGATTACTCATATGGACCCTTTAGAAGAGTCAAGTAGATTGTAACGATAGAGGGAGCTTTACACTACTAACTATGTTGCTTCTTTCATCTAATTCTCCATCCCTTCTTTTAGATGAGGTCATTGTGAGCTTTACACTACCAACTCCATTGCTTCTTTCATCCAATTCTCCATCCCTTCTCTTAGATGAGGTCATTGTTTACACAGTTCACCGTATAAGCATATTTTACAATGATATCACAAAACTGTGAATAGTTTCACAAATCAAATTAGGTTATCTTTAAATATTTTGCAATGATCTCACAAAATTGTGAGCAACTAGAGTATTGTTACCCTGCACATCATTTCTCTAAATGTAATGTACATTATGACAGAAACAGGCCTGGCAAACAGACAAATTGTTTCTCTCAATGTAATTAAATTATATGTTAATATCAATTTAATAATCTAATTAATTAATTGTTAGAATTTCGAATGAATACAAAGACAGACCTCATTCATCCAAAATTGAATCAAGATGTATATATTCAAAATAAGAACACTTTCCCAAACCCTTCAAAACCAACATCTCGCTCACACATATCAAATTTTGTAATTGCAGATATAAATCATTGATAACAAACTTCATCATTGCCACTACAAATCACACTAGGTTAACATAGATCATAACTACTTTGCCAAAAAATGGAGAAATAAACTGTAAAAGATGTACAAAATTCCTTCTAGAAAACAAAGGAATACAAAGAAAAATAGTGTAAGTATGCAATCCCTACATATCCCAGTGCTTGGAGAAGAAATTTCATTTTCACAATGAAGTGAATTTTGATCATGACCAGAACCTGGCTCGCTAGAGCTCTGACCATTTGTTTGTGATTGTCACCTAATTACTGTAAATTTGTTGACCTACACAGAATAGATCTAGCTAAACAATGACACACACATTTGCAGACAGAATTGGAAAAAGAAGAAGAAGGAGAGAAAGAATAGAAAGAATTCTCATTAACCGTTGTGAATAATGAATAATTTACACATGATATACTCTGTATAAATCAATGAGTTCGACTTGAGGTGAACCAAGTCACAATAGTGGTGGTCTAGAGTGATATGGACACACACCAGCAGTTACAGGAGTGAACTGCCACCTATTCTATTCTCTCAGGCAGTTACGGGAGTGAACTGTCGCCTAGTTGAGTTAACTAGTCAACTAGTCTTCAGTTAACTGACTGAACAGAAAGTAGTGAGGAGTTAACTCAAGGAATCAAGGCTAATGCATCACTTTGGTGATGATACCAAGGCAAGTTCGAATTAGCATGGTGATTATCCCAATGTTGCATGGTGATGATCCGAATGCAACATCTAAACTCAACTCAACTAGTCAAACTGAAGTGTGAACTGAAAGAGAATATTCACCAAGTGGAATATTCTCTCCTAAAATATAGGATACTAGATAATGTCTAATTATGACTAATAAACAAATAAAAACCTTAGGAAAAAGAAATCCTAGGTGTGTGTGAAGTAACTCCAACACCCCCACTGATCAACACTATGGTGAAAATAAAGATTGGATCCCGGCAACGAGGCCATGTCAGGTACCCAAGTACAAAAGATACACTGAAAATAAAGTGAGGAAAGAGGGAAAACCTCATGGGAAACCCCCCCCCCCCTCAAGGTACAATGTATGTAAAAAAGAAGAACTATAGTTGCTAGGCAACGGTGTCCTTCACTCCAAGACGACCTTGCAGAGAATGGAATTTCTACTCAGTGAAGGTCTTGGTGAAATTGTATGTCGTCTGTTCTGTTGAAGGACAGAACTGTAAGTCGATGATCCCGTCGTGTACCAAGTCCCGGATGTAGTGCATGTGGATCTCAATGTGCTTCGTCCGCTGCCTCTGAACTGGATCTCTGCAGAACTTCAGAGTGCTCTGGTTGTCACACTAGATGACGATTGACCAATGAAACGGAATGCCCAACTCAGTGAGAAAATGTTGTAGCCACATAGCCTGAATGGTTATGTTAACTACCCCTTTGTACTCTACCTCGACTGAATATAGAGCAATGGCATATTGCTTCTTGCTCATCCAACAGATAGGCCCAGAACCAAGACTGAGTGAGTAACCAGATGTGGACTTGAGATCAATGTCATTGCCAGCCCAGTCGGAATCAGTAAACCCAATGAGATCTAATGTAGAGTCTGCTAAATAATAAATCCCAAAGGTGATGGTTCCTTGTACGTATCGAAGGATACACTTTGCAGCTTTCCAATGTATCTCATGCGGCTCCTGCATGAACCCGGAAACTGTGCCAACTGCATATGAGAGGTATGGTCTGGAGTGTGTGAGATACAACAAGCTCCCCACTAGTTGTCTGTAGAGTGTGTTGTCAACCAATGGAGTCTCCCCGCCATCCTCAAGTTTGACTCTTGATAGGAAAGGAATCGGAGAAGACTTGCAGTCTGTCATGTGAAATCTCTCAAGGAGATCTCGTGCATACTTGGCTTGAGACAGTTTGATGCCTGATGCATCCTAACTGATCTCAAGTCCAAGGAATAATTGTAGCGGACCCATTTCCATCATCAAAAACCTGTCATGAATAATCCTCTTGACTGCAGCTATCGCTGAAGTCGAGCAACCGGTGATCAGCAAATCATCGACATACAGAACTAAAAGTAGAAGTGAATCAGTCGTCCTGAGCATTTATACATTCGAGTCTGATTTACAATGTACAAAGTTCTGTGACAACAAGTAGGGATCCATCTTGGCATACCATGCCCTTGGAGCCTGCTTGAGGCCATAAAGTGACTTCTTGAGGCCTGATGAGTCTTGCATAAATCCCTAGGGCTGCTCCATGTAGATCTCCTCAGAGAGATCACCATGAATAAATGCATTCTTCACGTCCATCTGATGGACTTCCCATCTCTTGGTTGTTGCAATGGCAAGTGTTAATCGTATGAAATCCATCTTTGCTACTAGAGTGAAAGTCTCATCATAGTCAATACCATGAACCTGTTGAAAGCCTTTGGTGACAAGCCTGGCTTTGTATCTACTGATTTGTCCCTCCGCTGCGCTCTTGGTCATGTAGACCCATCTGCATCTGACAAGTTTCATCCCAGAAGGAAGGGGAACCAGAACCCAAGTCTAGTTCTCAAGGAGGGATTTGTACTCCTCCTGCATGGCGGATTCCCAAAAGGGATTTCCAGCAGCCTCGCCATAAGACTATGGATCTAATGACTGAACCAAGAAAAGATGCTTGGAAAGCAATGGTTCAGTGGTAGTGAGTGCAACAGGAGGCTCCTATAAATCAGATCGAGTCCTCCTGGTATCAGCTGGATCACCAACGAGATCCCCTGCATCCTGAAGAGTAGACTGTGTCCACTTGGGCCTCTGCTCTAGCTCTGCAACTGCATCTGGATGATCTAACTCTGCATCTAACTATAATGACTCTAAATCTGAATCTGAATCCTCTGATTCCTCTAAATCAGAACTCTCATATGAATAAGAGTCGGCATGTGCATGCTCATCATCTCGGACAGGTGGAAGAGTGAAGGTGTCTGCATGCGGTTGCTGAGGTACATGCAAGACACTTTCCTCTAATTGGACACTACGCTCAATGATGATCCGGTCCGATGAAATATCAATAAGTCGATATCCCTTCAAACAATCAGGGTATCCAACAAAAATTCACTCAGTTCTCTGTGGATCAAGTGCCTTCCTCTTTTCAGAGGGAATGTAGGCCCATGCATGAGAACCAAAAATGAGAAAGTGGGTCACTTCTGGTTTGAGGCCGCTCCAAGCCTCGTAGAGGGTCTTATCCTTGGCAGATCTATGGGGAGATCTGTTTTGGATGTATGTTGCATAGTTAAGTGTTTCGGCCCATAGTCTCTGTGGTAGTGACTTTGCATGCAACATGCAAGATGCCATCTCCTTTAGAGATCAATTTTTCCGCTCATCAACTCCATTTTGTTGTGGAGTGTAGGGAACTGTATGCTGCAACTGAATCCCTGCCTCATGGAAAAGATTGTGGATCTCATGATTCACATACTCTCCCCCATTATCAGTTCATAGGACTTTGATCTTCTTTTCAGACTGTGTCTCAACCAAATCTTTGAAATCTTTGAGGTGTTGAAAGACCTCGATTTTTTGCCTGAGAAAGTAGATCCATGTAAAACGTGAGAAATCGTCAAAAAAAATGAGAACAAACCTCGCTTTGTTGATCGATGGATGCGGAAAAGGACCCATGAGGTCATTGTGGATCACATCGAAAGGTGCAAAAGCTCACTGAGACTTTCCCTTGTCGAATTTCTCTTGAGGGTGTTTTCCGAGAACACATCCCTCACATACTCCCTTGGAGAAATGGATGTCTGGTAGACCATCAACTAATCTATGCTTTCTAAGTGGTTGCATGTATCTGAAATTCAAATGTCCAAAATTTCGTGCCATATCCTACTACTTTCATCAGCATGAGTAAGCAGTAAAGCAGAATCATGTTCAATGAATTCAGAAAATGTATACAATCTAGACTGATGATTTACCTCATCGGTAGAAACCTTGGAGTTGGTTTGCATGTCGTAGATGTCCATGGAATTTGGTGTGAATACAACTTTCTTTCCAGTGCCAGAATTCGTCATTTGATACATAGAGAGAAGGTTGACAGAAAGCTTGGGAACATGCAACACATTCTCAAAGCTTCCGTTGGTGAGTTCAATCCTTCCTTTGTCGATGACTTCAACATAAGAGTTGTCCCCCATTAGAATAGGAGGACCTTTGCATGCATCCAAAGAAGAATAGACTACTTCTGAGGTAGCCATGTGATGTGATGCTCTTGAATCTACGATCCAAGCATCGGGAGAGGAGTTGATTGCAATCAAGGCATGGCTAGAATTGTCTTTCTTGGAATTCGGATCTTCTAGCTTCTTCTTATTTTCACCCTCGGGGATGCAATCTCCAAGGTTGTTTTGTTAAAGTATCTGAGACATCAGATCTATTTGTTTTTGCATGCATGCAGATTCTGAATGGAATCCTTTGTGACAGTATGTGCATTTCTCCCCTTTTCTTCCCTTTTCTCCTTTGGATCTGGAGGCATCGGTGAAGGGTTTTGTGTACCCTTCCTTCTTCATATGTGCATGATATTTCCTCTTATATTTATCTTTAGATTTCTCATATTTGTGGTTGCCATCATGCACAGTGAGTGGATGTGCCCTCGGGCCTTTGATTGCGCCCATGTTGATGAGTTTGGTTTGCTCTTATGTCAAGGATTCGATAAAGTCCTCAAGAGAAGGCATCTTCTAGGTGGCTCCAGAGGTGAATCTGACAGTATGAAATGTGGATACGAATATAGAGAATTCAGGTCCAAGCATGGAAAGAATGGTGAGAACCATTTTTTTCTCCTCCTTCGATTTATCAACCCCACAAGCTTTGAGTTGCGACAGTAAATCCTTGAATTTTGTAAAGAAATCTTGGATATTCTCGAAGCTTTTTGTATCCAATGTGAGCATCTCAACCTCCAGAATGTGTCCCCTCATCTCATTCTATTTCCCAAAGAGAAATTCCAATATGGTCCAGGCTTCATTGGGAGTCTTACAGGAAGATATATGAAAAAGGAGATCAGGAGAAATAAGACTGCAAATTGTTCTGAGTGCCTCATCCATGTGATTTAAGTACTTGGATTTTTCTATAGCTAATTTCGGTTCTGTATATGTATTCATGGTTAAGCTATACAACCCCTTGGATCGAAGATGTATGGCTATTTTCTCCTTCCATGCAAAATAGTTGTAAGGTGTAAGAATGAATTCTTTTTGAAATTCCATCTTTTCGCTGTCTTCAATCTTTTGTACCTACAAAAAAATTTGGTGTAGCTTTTGCTTAGCAGTCCATCGGCTCTGATACCATGTAAATGTGTTGAACTACACATAATAGATCTATCTAAACAATGATACACACATTTGCAGAGAGAATTGGAAAAAGAAGAAGAAGGAGAGAAAGAATGGAAAGAATTCTCATTAACCGTTGTGAATAATGAATAATTTACACATGATATACTCTGTATAACTCAATGAGTTTGACTTGAGGTGAACCAAGTCGCCATAGTGGTGGTCTAGAGTGATCTGGACACACACCAGCAGTTACGGGAGTGAACTTCCACCTATTCTAGTCTCTCAGGCAGTTACAGGAGTGAACTGCCACCTAGTTGAGTTATCTAGTCAACTAGTCTTCAGTTAACTGACTGAACAGAAAGTAGTGAGGAGTTAACTCAAGGAATCAATGCTAATGTGCCACTTTGATGATGATACCAAGGCAAGGTCGAATTAGTATGGTGATGATCCCAATGTTGCATGGTGATGATCCCAATGCAACATCTAAACTCCACTCAACTAGTCAAACTGAAGTGTGAACTGAAAGAGAATATTCTCCAGGTGGAATATTCTCTCCTAAAATATAGGAGACTGGATAATG
>ML780825.1:12330-56579 GCA_009831015.1 Picea engelmannii
GCATTGACACAGGAAGAACTCAGGTAGCCTTTCTCATCATCTTGGAAGCACTCCACCTCTGAGGGAATTGCATAAGCATAAAAAGGATATAATCACAGGGCACATAGAACCACCCATACAAAACTGAATCTCTCAATTTCATGAATATATCCCTTATTGATGAGCATGATATTTAATTTTCACGAAATAGTTTAACAACAGTTGTGAAAGCAAACAATCCAATATTCCACTAAATTTCTAATCTCGAGTTTCGAGGAACCAAAACTTACAGAGAATAATTTGTTTAAAAAAAACAGGGCAAACGGTCTCCAATAATGTTGGTCAAACAAATGGGCATAATTAGAAGATAATGCAAAATAGACATTCTACAACAACGAATGCACAAACAAGGATAATAAGAATTAGCTTGAAAAATAAACTAATAAATACAAACCACTTTTAAATAAAAAGGAAATCAATAACTTAGGCCGCATTTCTCCTCAAGATTCCACCTCTAAGAGTTTTGAGAGTAAACATTCGAACATTCCCATATATTACTATCACAGCTCATATTATAACACACTTTTTTTTAAAAATTGCTTAATTTCATATAAACATTTCAATATTTTGCTAAATTTCTTTTCAATATTTTGCTAAATTTCTAAATACATACATCTAGGAAATTAAAAATTACAGATAAATTAAAAATTACAGATAAAAGCAGTTAAAAAAAAAAAGAAAATTATCAGAAACAGTCTCCCTTAATGATGTCAAAGAAAGAACACGTTAATCATGAACCATACAAGCAAACAAAAACATATGATTAGAAAAAAATAAAAAACATATATTCAACAGGAAGAACTCAGGCAGCCTTTCTCATCATCTTGGAAGCACTCCAAAGCACTCCACCTCTGACGGAATTGCATAATCATAAAAGGGACAGAATCACAGGGCACAGAGAACCACCCATACAAAACTTAATCTCTCAATTTCATGAATATATCCCCTATTCTATTGATGAGCATGATATTTAATTTTCACGAAATATTTTAACAGCAATTCTGAGAGCAAACAATCTAATATTCTACTAAATTTTTAATCTCCAGTTTCAAGAAACCAAAATTTACAAAGAATAATTTGTTTAAAAAAAACACGGTAAACGGTCTCCAATAATGTTGCTCAAACAAAGGAGTATAATTAGGAGAGAATGCAAAAAGCATTTAAATTCCATCAAAAAATTAAAGATAGCTCTAAGAATAAACATTCGAACATTCCCATATATTTCTGATAGTATGCAACTTGGAAATTAAAGGTTACAGCGGTCAAGAAGAATGTGTGTAACAAGGAGTTCCATTAATGTTATTTCGACATCCACTACACACCTGAAAGTCAAAATATGACTAAAAGAAAACACACACTAGGCATTCAAAAAGAGGGAATTCAGACAAATCACTGGAAATAAAAATAACAGATAAAAATCGAGCTCACAATTTCTTAAATGCGCTGCCTGTAGGCTATTAATGAGCATTGCATTTAAAAAAGAAATTGAAATTTACAAATAAATCTTCCAAGTTTAATTTCCTTAAACAAATGAAGGGTTTCGTTCATTAACTAAACATACATTTCAATATTCTACTAAATTTATAACTCTTAAAAAAATTATACAAACAAAAAATATAAAAAGAAGCATAAAATCAGTAAAAATCTCTTTATTCTTATTGTGAAACAAAATACAAGACATATAAACTTAAGAAATTAATGGAGAACAAAAGTTACATAGATAACAAAAATTAGAATGCAACTTTCAATCATCAAAAAAAAGAAACAAATGAAAAAGAATTGCATCTCACACACATCCATTCAAGCAAAAAGAACTACATCTCACACACATCCAAGCAGGGACAACTTCAAGATCCAAGCAGAAGAAACAAATGAAAAAGAACTACATCTCACACACATCCAAGCAAAAAGAACTGCATCTCACACACATCCAAGCAAGAACAACTTCAAGATCCAAGCAGAAAAAACAAATGAAAAAGAACTACATCACACACATCCAAGCAGGGACAACTTCAAGATCCAAGGAGAAGAAACAAATAAAACAAAACTGCATCTCACACACATCCAAGCAAAAAAAACTGCATCTCACACACATCCAAGCAGGAACAACTTCAAGATCCAAACAGGTACAAACTCAATCAACACCGGAAAGAACTTATAAATACTTTCTAAAAATCCCACCCGTTGCCTTGAGACGGCTTGCATCACACGCTAAAAACAACCACTCATTAGCCGTTGCCTTCTTTTTGCTTTTGTGTTCTTTAACAGAAAAGCATGCCTTGCTTTTGTGTTCTTTAACAGAAAAGCATGCCTGCGAAAAACACTTTCCGATGCATCCATTTCCAAACTCTTTTTAAAAACAATATATAAAATTTTCAAACTCTTTTTAAAAACAATATATAAAATTTTCAAACTCTTTTTAAGAAATCTACGTCCAAGAGTATTTGAGTTTAAAATCTTTGCTTAAAATTTAAGAAATTTTGTGAAGTATGGGATTTGATGTTTGCGAAGACATTGCGTTTAAAATCTTTTCTTAAAATTTAAGAAATTTTGTGAAGTACGGGATTGGATGTTTGCATTGTTAAATGTATTAAATTTAAATTCGTTAAGAATTGTTTTTAATAGTATTTTTATTTTCAAATTTTGTAAAACATATTTAATATTAATAGAATTGCAATATTAAATGTTATTATTGTATAATTTAATTATAATAAAAATATTTAAGAATATTTTTTTTATATATTAAAAATAATGATTTTTTAATTTAAAATTATAATTTTAATAATTTTGACAAAATTTATTATTAAATGATAACATAGAGAAAACATAAAAAAAATATTTACAAAATTTATAATGGTTAAAAAAATATTTACAAAATTTATAATGGTTCTGTGATAGTATTTTTATCTACAAATTTTGTAAGAATTATTTTAAATTAATAGAATTGTTATATTAAATATTAATATTGGATAATCTAATTATAATAAAGATATTTAAAAATGTTAAATTTATTTTTATATTAAAAATAATAATTTTGTTAATCCAAAATTATAATTTAACAAAATTTATCTAACAAAATTTATCTCCTAATAAATATTAGGTGATAACATATAGAAAAAAAAACTTAAGAAATCTATAATAATTAATTATAATAGATTATGGAACTTAAATATTCTCTATTATCTTTATTAATTTAATAAATTATTCTAAACTCTCAAACATGTTGCAACTATTCATATAAATTTATTTTTGTCTATATTCACTTAAATATTAACACTATTAAAAATTTAAAAACAAACAAAAACAAATGAGGACTTAAATATTCATATAAATTATATTTAATTTTGTCTATATTCATTTAAACATTACTACTATCAAAAATTTAAAAACTAATGAGGACTTAAATATTCTCAATTATCTTTTTATTTAATAAATTATTTTAAAATTTCCAAAAAAACAACTTCCCAACTATTTATCTAAATTAATTTTTATTTTTTATTCACTTCAACGCTAACACCATCAAACTTATTTCTTATATAATAAAAATAAACTTTAATTCAACATTTAACCACAATAAACCTTAATCTTTTTCTTTTTTTTTCACTTCAACGCTAACACCATCAAACTTCTTTCTTATATAATAAAAATAAACATTAATTCAACATTTAACCACAATAAACTTTAATATGTTAAAAGAGAAGTCATTTCATCTAAAATACCATCATAATTAATTACATCAAATAAAAAGTATAACTACATTTTTATGAACACTCTACCTTCTTATAAGGTATTTTAGTCAAAAGTATCATTTAAGGAGATATCATCTCTACAAATCGTATAAGGCTATTTGTTGGCTAATTGATTTTTATAAACACACTACCTTCTTATAAGGTATTTAGGTCAAAGGTATCTTTTAAGGACATATCATCTCGATTCTGACAAATAGTATAAGGATAGTGGTTGGCTAATTGGTTTTTTCCACTTGTTTGAGGTAACTTTCAACAACTAAGTAAATAGTATAAGGCTACTGGTTGGATAATTGGTGTTTTCCACTTGTTTGAGGTAAATTTCAATAACTAAGTCAATTGTTTGTCCCTTGGAATTTCACATTGTCCAATCACCATAACAATGGGTGGGAGGGACACGTAAATGATCAAACATCCATTGCTCTAGTGGGGGCAAGTAGGTTTATAGAATGGTGGTCTTTGTTGCTTCCTATGTGTAGTGTCTCTCTTTACCCTTAAACACAATGCACACCTTTCCTTCAAAGTATGGATACGACGAAATCAATACTTAAATGATTTGCATCTCTCCATCCCACTTTGGTGATGTGTAATGTTCCCTCATATATTGTTGCCAATGAAGTATACCTTGGAAAAGTCATACATTGTTTCCCATGAAGTGTAAGTTGGAAAAGTCAAAGACTTAACAGTGAACATGTGTTGTTATTGGAATGTCATGAGCAATTTTCCAAATATGTCTGAGATCATTAACTAAAATCTGAATAGAACCATGCAGATCGTAAGGATATATCGTTACAAAACAATTAGGGAAAACATAAACAAATGTAAGAGACATATTAATTTTTAAAATAAACAAAATACCTTGCTTAGTCTCATAGAATGATAGAACTAAGAAACCCAAAGGTTGAATCCCATGTAAAAATAGACTTTTCATGTTTTAGACAATATATTACAATACTAGAACATCACAACCTATTGCTAGGTGTTTTCCTTCTCTTTTAACCTAATTTCCTTATGCCAGACGATCAGCACTACATGCCTGACTATCAACTATAGATCATTAAATGCTTTGCTTGTCATGGTGTACATCTTTGGATCCAAAGTTACGAAGCCAATGTAAAAAGAGATTGTCCATGTTATCGACAATATATTACAATCCCCAAACATCACAACCTATTGCTAAGTGTTATCCTTCTCTTTCAACCTATCAACTATATAATGTCAAATCACTAACACTAAGCACCCAGCAGCAAATCATTAAATGCTCTACATGTTGAGGTTTGCATCATTAAATCCAAAGTTAAATTAGATCCAACGATACACACCTAAACATATGAATCATTTGATGCTTTGTAACCAAGTGCATCGTGCTCACCATGTCACAATAATACAATATTCCATCGGGAAAATGATGTTCCATGAAATCATATAAAGTGTGAAAGACAGAGAGAATGAACCTTAATAGTGAGTGGCCACACCATGTGATGCATTGAGAGGGAATAGAATGAATATTATTTTATTTTTTCTTAATTCTATGACACATGCTAGACATAGTTGAATTCATTTTTTAGCATCAAGAGAGATCTTTGTGGGTTGTGGGCTCCTTGTGATTTAGTTATTTGAATATTGAATAATTGGTAAATAAAATTTAAGAAAAATGTAGTCAAGTAACTATTTTACACACTAACATACATGAAAATTTAAATTATGTAACTATTTTACCTTGGGATGAGAGTATAAGGAATGGATAATCGAATTTGAAATTTTCATTGAATGCAATTAAAATAATTTTAATTTAAAAATTTTGTTCCATTTACACTTGTAGGAGGAGAAGATGGCAGTCAACAATCAAATTTGAACTCGTCTGAGCCCTTCCAAAGGGTTATAGCTCATCAAAGAAGTGTTCATCCAAATTTGGTCTTCAAAAAAGACTTACAATTTAAAATTTTACATGTCAATTGAGAAGTGGGGAATTGGTATCAACCTTTAAAAAGGGCGGTCTTTTAAATAGTTTGTCAATATTAATTTCATGATCTACCATAACATCTATCAAATGAAGTATCTAAGGATCCAGATGAATTCAAATTTGATCAGTAATTAGGATAAAAAGGGCGGTCTTTTAAATAGCTTGTCAAAATTAATTTCACGATCCACCATAACATCTGTCAAATGAAGTATATAAGGATCCAGATGGATTCAAAGTTGATCTGAAATTAGGATAAAAAGGGCGGTCTTTTAAATAGTCTTTCAAAATTAATTTCACAATCCACCATAACATCTATCAAATGAAGTATCTAAGGATCCAGATGTATTCAAATTTGATCAGGAATTAGGATCGAAGTCGTGCAAGAGTTGGCATACCATTCAAATTTGATCAAGAATTAGGATCGAAGCCATACAAGAGTTGTCATACAATTCAAATTTGATCAGGAATTAGGATCGAAGTCGTGCAAGATTCGTGTTAGCACGGAAATTTGCAGTAGAAAATTTGGTCATTTCGCAGCACCGATGAATCAAAAGATTTCGGAGCGCATATTGAAATGCATCTTCACTCATTACCATTAGTGCATTTATGAAGCTGGTGTCAGTCAATCTCATTGTTTTCAGCATCCATGTTTTAAAAGGAAATAATTGAGATTGAGTCATTAAAGTTGTCTAAATGTTTTATCAAAGAATTGAATTCTACTCCTAGTTCAGACAGACGTTGTGGAATCTACTGCAGATTGGTTGGAAAAGGGAAATTGGAGATGATGATGATCCATTTCTTATGGTGATTATTTTTTGAAAACTTGAAGTGTTAAGGAAATATTCTAATTGTGAATACTGGAGGCATCTACAATCTCATAATTCATCAACAAAGATTTTTTGTGTTTTTGAAGAGTTGTTGCATCACATAGAAAAACACAGAGTTACTTTGCTAGGAAATGAAGACTTAAAATGCCCAGAAAGGTAATAAAAACACAGAGTTACTTGGCCAGGAAATGCATTAAAAATGCAAACTAAAAATTCCAAGAAAGGTAATAAAAACACAGAGTTACTTTGCCAGGAAATTCATCAAACGTAGAGGTCAAACATAGAGGATCGTAAGTGGTTCGCTGAGGGAAAGGATAAAAAATCGCAACAAGGCGCAAGACAATCACTCAACCAGGATCAATCAACAGGGGTAGACCTTTGGGCAAAACTATCCTTCACTCATCATCCACGCACGGAAAAGCAGGGCATTAGAACCTATAGGTCGCTATGCACTGAAGTGAAGACCGTCGATTCGGCTCCTCGCCGACTTCTCAGGCATGGAATGATGATCTAGAGACGAGGATGAAGGATAAGGCAGAATCTCTTCAAATAATCAATAAAACAAACAGAACAGTCATGGCAATCAAGGTTTGGTGACCAAGGAGATCAAATCGATGTGGCGAGCGTAAATCTATGATGACTTAAGTTATCGATTAAAAATGCTAAGTATAACACCTTTCTTTACACAATAAAAAGTACAGAAATGAAAGCACAAGATCAAAAGTAATCTACCATGCAAAATAAAAGCATGTGTACCGTAGCCCAAGGTGACAGCTTTGAGTCGTTGTCCCACGCTCTTTGTGTCATTCCCATTTTCTGACCAATGTGACTTCACTGGTACCTCCCAGCCAACGCTAGGGGTATTCTTCTTCCCCCTTATCCCCCCAAGCCGCAAAGGGGCCACGTACTCTAACCCAAAGAACAACTAGCAACCAGCTCACCTCAAAAGGTCGATCTACCACTCGTACCTGAGCTGGGTATCCCAACTCCCACAAGATAAGTCAGTCAAGTCAAAAATTTTGTGACGTAACGTTACATATGAAGGAATAGATCCATACTCCTCCTCCTCCCTCCTTTATATAGAATTTCTAAGTGATTTCTTTCCCAAATTTCCATTTAATTTATTTTTCAATCATTTAATTCAGAAATAACCTCCCCCATACATGTCACCCATCCCCTTAGTTGAACCAGAAATTAATTTCATTAATTAATTAATTACTCCTATTTCCCTCACCCACCTAAAATAATTCTAGATTCGCTCCTAGGTGTCCCCATATTCCCTTACACATTTTAATGACTTATGTCCTGACTAAATTTCTAGTTGAGTTCAATTTAAAAAGTTCTTAAAGGCAAGATTCATTACTAAGTTGGTCATTCTTCTTTTTCCTTATGTTTCCCTTTTTCTTTATGTTTCCCTCTTTTTCCCTTAGTTTCCTAATTCTTTTAAATTTCCCTCTTTTCCCTTTTTATTTAAAACTCAAATTAGCAGGTGTAGAGAATTACTTTTTCTCCTTTTTCTTTTTAATTAATAAATTTTAATTAGAAATTTAAGTAACAAACAATCATTTCCCCCTTTATAAGAATTTAATCCCCCAAAGTAATTTGATTTTAATAAATTAATTGAATTTCTTACCCCCTTCTCGTCCCATGTTTAAATATGAATGAGTTGTTTTTTTACCACAAGTATCAATTCGACCTAGATTTAATTTCCTAGGTTGGGTGACATTTTTATTAGGGAAAATGTTTTAAAAAATTTCTTATCACATCATTCATTCTAAGGCCATATAGGTTTATTCACTTATTAGTTAACAACGCGACATGTCCCAAGGGTGCCACTCGCCTGAATCTATTCCCTTGCGCGACATGCCCTTCAGGACGCACTATGTGCTCCAAGGGTGCCACTCGCCTGAATCTGTTCCCTTGTGCGACGTGCCCTTTAGGATGCACTACATGCTCCAAGGGTGCCACTTGCCTCTTTCTGTTTTTCTTGAGCGGCATTCCCTTCGAGATGCACTAGGTGCTCCAAGGGTGCCACTCACCTCTTGACTGACTTGGTAGACATCAAAATCCCTTGGAGTCAATACTCCACCAGGTGATCTTGTGGGAGACTAAGGGCCTATAAGGAATAAGGCCCATGCCTTATTGCATGCCCCTTAGAGTCGCAGTATTCCCTCACAGCATCGTGGGTCTTCTCGAACTAGGTAATCGTTAACCTATATTTCAAGCCACAGTGGGAGTGCTAGTAGGTTGTGGCAGGATTGTTGTCCACACCTCTCCCTCAACGTCTCTAGTTGTCGTGCATGACCCCTCTCCTCCACATGTGAGTCTGGTCAGCAAGCTATCGTCAACCTGCATTATCAATAAATCATGTCAGCAATAATAATCAATCATCATAACATCTAATCAGATGTACATATGTCATATCTACAATAATACAACCCCAATAGTCCACTCCCTGACTCAATCCAGAGTCCAAGGGGTTTCATCGATGCCTCTGTATCCTCGAGGTCCAAAGTCATGCACACTTAGGAGAACCCAATCAATAGAACCTGTCTATGTAAACACACAAATTAACATATCCATAATGCCTCATAATCATAATCAAATGACCAATAGTATAAAAATCTAGATCACTTGCAAGAAAGTGTCCTCAAAGAATAAGTTTGCTCAATGCGCGCAAGAGAGGGATGTTACATACACCCCCTCTTGGTCTAAAATTTGTCCCAAAGTTTCACAGTATATAAGTGTCGAAATAATGTGTATCATAGTATCATAAGTCTATCCATCAAACAAAAATGAAAATTGTTGACGCATATCATATGCGTCCCTGCAGGTCGTCGAGTGCAGACTATAGTTGTCCCACTGGACCTTGACCTAATATATTGTTCGACATCGTAGTTGTCGAATGAAATTATCCAGGATGTGGATCGGCTTAGCCATGAGCACCCCCTCGTCTGATACCTGCAAGGAACTCATGTCAATAACATGTGTGGGAATACTAATGTAATGTCTCAAAATAGATACCCGAAAAACATTATGCATACGCCTCAACGAATCAGGAAAGGCTAGTCGATAGGCCACATGCCTCTTCCTCTCCACAATCTCAAAAGGTCCCACAAACCTAGGAGAGAGTTTATCTCCCTTTCCAAACTTGATTGAACTCTTATGTGGTTTTAACCACAAGAAGACTTGATCGCCAACTTCGTAACTAAGGTTGACATGACGCGCATCGACATAACTCTTATGTCGATCATGCGCTTCTTTGATCAATTGTCTTATTGTTTTTATTTGATCTTCCATTTCTTGGATCGCTTATGGACCCACCAGGACCCTATCCTCAAGTCGATCCCAACTTAAAGGTATCCAACACTGTCACCCATAAAGGAACTCGAAAGGTGCCATCTTAATGGTGCTTTGGTAACTGTTGTTATAAGTGAATTCTACCAGTGGCAAGAATTCCTCCCAATTCTTTTTTTGGTCCATCATGTACATGCGCAACATGTCTTCCAAGATTTGGCTTGTTCGTTCAGTCTGCCCGTCTATCTCCGGGTGATACGCAGTACTAAAGTTAAGTTGGGTTCTCAAGGCCTCTTGGAAACTAGTCCAAAATTGTCCAGTAAACATCGATCCTCGATCGGATATAATCCTCTCAGGAATGTCATGCAGCCTCACAATCTCACTAATGAAAACTCTAGCTATGTCAAGTGCCTGATACGTCGTATGCACAGGAATAAAATGAGCACTCTTCGTCAGAGTGTTGACTACCAAAAAAATTGAGTTGTGTCTCCTTATCATCAGTGGAAATCCAACAATGAAATCCATCGAAATAACCTCCCATCTCGATTATGGAATACCGTTTGGTTGTAGTAATCTTGTTGGATGTCTATGTCCAGCCTTTACCTGTTGACATTCTAGACATCTGGCCACATAGTTTACTATGTCTGCCTTCATTTCTTTCCAGAAGAATAAGGGTTTAAGGTCCACCCTCATCTTCATGACACCCAGGTGAGCCATGTACATTGATATATGAGCCTCATTTAGGATCAAACTCCTCAACTCGTCGTTCGGTGGTACATAAATTCAATTTTTAAACCTCAATAATCCATCTTCGTCAAACATAAATCCTTCAAATATTGGTACCATCATTGTGTTTTGTCCGATAAAATCCTTGACCTCTTTGTACCAGTCATCGTCACGTTGTAAAGTTAGAACCTTTTCATGTAGATTCGTCTAAAGAGGCATCACCAAAAATATGTGTGGTCTCTAACTCAATGCATCTGCCACTCAGTTCATTGTTCCTTTTATGTAATTAATATCGAAATCATACTCGCTAAGCGATTTCGGCCAACGTCGTTGTCGCGCATTCAGGTCGCTTTGTGTAAAGATGTGTTGAAGTCCACATTGGTTCATTTTTAGTTCAAATTTTCATCCAATAAGGTAGTGTCTCCACACTCTCAGGGAATATACAATAGATAACAACTCCAAATCGTGTGTCGCGTAGTTCTCCTAATGCCTTCTCAACTTCCTCGAAATGTAAGAGATCACTCGACCATCTTGCATCAAGACTCTGCCTAATCCTCCCTGGGATGAGTCAGTGCATAACAAGAAGTCTATGTCCATGTCAAGGACCTTTAGTATCGGTGTTTTTGTCAACAGCTCTTTGAGCCTCCGAAATGCCTTTGCGCATTTTTTGATCCAAACAAACTTCTTGTTCTTCTTCTGAAATTTTGTGATCGGATTTGCTATCTTCAAAAATCCCTTGATGAACTATCGATAGTATCCTGCTAAACCCATGAATCTTATGCACTTCCGAGACATTCATCGGCACAGGCCATTCCATAATATCCTGGACCTTTGTTGGATCCACAGCGATACCCTCGCCAAAGATGACATGCCCTAGGCAGTGAATCCTCGATTGATAAAACAAGCACTTCAACAATTTCCCATACAAATTGTGCTCTCATAGACATTGTAGTACCAAGCACAAGTGCTCATCGTGCTCCTCCATCATTCGAGAGTAATTCAAAATATCGTCAATGAATACTTGGACGAACTTGTCCAAGTACTCATGGAACACCCCGTTCATCAAAATCATAAATACCCTTGGGGCATTTGTCAGTCCAAACGGTAAAATGGTAAACTCATAATGTCAAAACCTCATCTTAAAGGCCCTCTTAGGGACATCATCCCCCTTGATCCGTAACTTTTGATACCCTGATCACAAATTGATCTTTAAAAACACCACCGCACACTTCATTTGATCAAACAGATCATCAATCCTCGGCAACGGATATTGATTCTTGATTTTTGCCTTGTTAAATTGACGGTAGTCAATGCAAAGTCTCCATGACCCATCCTTCTTTCATATGAAAATACTAGGTGTACCCCACGGTGACACACTTAGATGTATAAGTCCTAGGTCCAGCAACTCCTTCAGTTGTATTCTCAACTCCTGTAACTTTGGGGTTGACATACGATAAGGTGTTCTCTCTATTGGTTCAGTCCTCGATTTTAGGTCTATGGTAAATTCCAATTCCCTCTCCAGTGGCATCCCAGGTAACTCCTCCAAGAAGACGTCCTCAAACTCTCTCACCACAGGAAGGTGTTCTAGACCTTCCGCTACTCCCTTCTCGTTTAATGCAAGGATCACATAAATCTTACATCCCTTACACATGATTTTCCTTAACTGCAAGGAAGAGATAAACCTCAAGGAAACTCCCTGGTTCCGTCCTATAATCACACATCTCTATCCCTCATCATCGACCAAGCTCAACCATTTCTTCTTACAGTTGAGTATCGCCTCATGTTATTCCAACCAGTCCATACCGATCATGATGTCATAATATCCTAAGATCATGACGTACAGGTTGGCGTTGGTGAAAAATTCTCCCAGGTTAAGGGTACAACCTGTAACCTTCCCTCCAACCTTCTGTTTGGCTCCCAAATCCATCTCTACAAAGCTAAACTCATCATGTTCAATTGCCTTTACCTTAATCCTTCTTAGCGTTGCACCAGAAATGAAACTCTCAGCAGCACCGGGATCTATCAAAATACTAAGGGTCTGGTCAGTGACGATACCTGACATCTTGAGCACAGTCAATTGGTGCTCTGCATGGCGGTTATTCACCGCTGCATGAATCCGATAGGACTTGCCCAAATCTCCCACGCTAGTGGGTCCGTCTAATCCAGATGCTCTAGTCCTCTCCACGGGGCAGTCGCACTGGTAATGTGGCTCTCCACATTCCAATACCCGAAGTAGAAGTTGAATCCTAACATTAAGGCCCAACACGAACTTGTTGACCTTAATTTCTTGGTAAATTGGTGCAAAGCATACCGAAACAAATCCAAAAATGAACCTCGTACTCAGGCATTGTACGGTCTCCCTTCGCAAGGCATTGAAATCGTTGAGTCGATGCTCAACGAATCCCTTCGACAAGCCACTCTCGGAACCGTTCCTCAAATAGTTTCCATGACACGTCTTCGATGACAATGTTCAAATGCGACAGGAGCGTCTTCCACCATAGAAGAGTGCTCCCCTTCTACTGAAAGACCGCCATGCAAACCTTCATATTGGAGGTATAGTTGCGAAGTACTAAGCACGTAACCATATTCTCCAACCATGCCTCGACAGCTGTGCCATCCGGGGCACCAAAGAACTTAGGAAATTTGACCTTATCGAGTTCGCGGTGAATGCTACCAGTATCGACCGAATCACACAGTGGACCCTCAGGGGGTGTCTCTGTCCAAATGGATTATTAGTGCCTCAAACATCCGCTGGAAGGACCTCATCAGCCCAACCACATCACCCACCACTATCTTCTCCTGCCCGACAACTTGTTCGTCTCCCTGGGGGTTAGACCCCTCAGGCATGGATGCTACTGGAGACGTCACACCTCTTCCCCTCACATCCCGTCGTCTGCCTCCACGGTGTCCTCTAACCATGATTACCTGCACGAATACAAGTCAACTTAATTAGCAACATTACAATCAAAAGTCACATCAACAAAAGTCGTAGTGATCCCAAGTTGTGGGTTGAACCCGCCCTGATACCATATGTAACGACCCCAGTCGTTGCGACTACACGCGAAGCAGAATTTTTTTTTTTTGTTTTTAGGCAGGAAGGAAGCGATGAAAAATAGTTGAACCACACAACCTAACAATGAACACAAGCTTGCAGATCAAGCAATAGACAACTATGACTCCATGCCCTAGCACAAAGAGCAACTGGGAAAAACATGCGTAAATCAAGAAGGAAACGAACTACCCGCTCGGCACACACAACACAACAAATCCTACAACGAGAAGCATAGACTCCGACCAAGTTATCATTTGCCTCTATCCAATAGGGCATGCCATGATCCCCATCAGGGATCATGTCATCCCCAAGTGATAGGTGCGACAATAACCTTGACACAACCTAACCTATTTGGACCATGGACTCAAGAAAAAGCCAATGCGCTAGGAGCTGAAGTAACAGACAATAAGACTACACCAACACCCCAAGAAACAGGTCGACAAGACGCATGATGACGTCAATCAAGAAAATGTGCAAGCTAGTACACGACTTCGCCAACAACCCAACCATGTAAGCAAGAGGTCTAATTGCGAAGGAGTGAGTTCTTACCAAGCTACTAAGGTCATATAAGTTATCACATGGTGACCTAAGTTAGGCACTGAACAACATTAAGAAACGTTGATTAACAACACCCATTGTCCATTAATTTAGGTGCACTACTTAATCATGTTTCTTATATAATAATCGGTTTGTTGTCTAAATTAACAAGTCTAAATTTATCAATAAATACAAATCTAACTTAACGATTTAACAATATATAACAATAATAACAATATCAATATATAACACTATTAATCTAACAATGTTAACAATATTAGTAAATAACTCATTTAACAAAATTAATATAAAACACTATAATTATAACACTATCGACAATGTTAATTTACCACGCGATGTCTAACAATACTAACAATATTAATGTATAACCCACTGTCTATAAAATTCCATTCGGATGTCATTCCTTATTCCAATAGATAACACGTTGTCCTTTAGTTGTATTTTAAATTGGTAGTATGTATCTTGGTGTAATCAATTCGCTACAAGCATGTTGGGTAAGACATTCAATATTAATCACTAAAAAGTTGTCCAGTCTATACTATAATGTTGCTGACTATTATTAAACATAACGCATATAAAAGGTTGTCACTTAATTATGGTTACTATCAACGCTAGTATACCATCAAAATTTACTGTCATTATTTGCTGTCAGTATATTAATTAAGGGTTGTCAGGAATCAAGGTAGTATTGTTACATCCAGCCATGGGAAAATCTAAATCGTTGACATAAGGGAATATAAATAGTTGTTATAAGGAAAAATAAAAAATTCTTTTGCACAAAATCTTGAGGATCGTTGTCACGATAGCACAATTAAAATTGATATACTAAAACCCAGTCACACAATTCACTGCCATAGATAGCACAATTAAAATATCATTACTATATCACAGTCACGTAATTCGCTGCCAAAAAACAAACAAATTGTTGGCATTCGGGGTTCATCAAACAAAAACAGAGGTATCTCTTGAGTGAGAAAGGAGTTGGGTGAATGGGTGAGTAAGGAGTTGTGGCTATCAACATTAATAAAAACACAGGAATAAAATGCTCACAGCCAAATTGCTACCCCCCAAATGCAGGAAAAACAAACGTTATTTCTATCGGGTTATAAATGAATCGTTGTGAAAAGGGATGAGTTTGTTGTCTCAATAAAGATGAAATCATTGTGAAAAGGGATGAGTTTGTTATCTCAATGGAGATGAAATTGCTGTGAAAAGGGATGAGCTTGTTGTGCAAAGGATTAGATTTAAACTCGTTGGTAAGATTCTACTAAATGATGCACTCAGACCACATTTTTGTTGGCCCAAAATAGGTACAAAAATATGGAGAAAAGCCATCAACCCAACACCAGGGCATCCAAGCCAGTGAACACGAATTGCAGCATAAGTACACACCACCATTCGCACAGAAGAACAATACCCTTTACATAGTAATTTCTCCCCCACTCACACAGTAGAAACACACCAATGGCACACCTAAAATGCTACCTTACACACAAATGCCACGCCACCATTTTCACATTGAAAGCAACTTCAAAACTCTATCAATCAATTAAGTTGCTACCTATGAATAATTAGACTGTATCTAAATGAAATTCAATGCCAAGTGATCCGGGTATCCGAGTATATAATATTCAAATGGTTAATCTGTGTAAAACGCAGAGTAATAAAAGAAATAAAATGCAATCCATGGTGGCCAAGGGCAAAGTAAAAAATTTCGTCAAATATAATAAACCACAGGGTTGATTGGTAGACTAGATGTATATAAAAAAAAACACAGTAAAATCACCCGGAAATGTATCAAACGCGGACCTAAATTGCCAGGAAATGTAATAAAAACACAGATTTACTTTGCCATGAAATGCATTAAAAACACAGAATTAAAATGCCCAGAAAGGTAATAAAAACAAAGAGTTACTTTGTCAGTAAATGCATTAAAAATGCAAACTTAAAATGCCAGGAAATACATCAAACGTAGAGTATCGTAAGTGATTTGTTGAGGGAAAGGATAAAAAATCATAGAGGTAATCAAACGCAACAAGGCACAAGACAATCACTCAATACACAGAAAAGAAGGGAATTAGAATCTATAGGTCTCTATGCACCAAAGTGACAACCGTCGATTCGGCTCCTGGCTGACTTTTCAGGTGTGGACTAATGATCTAGGGACAAGGACGAAGGATAAGGCACAATCTCTTCAAATAATCAATAAAAAAAATAGAACATCCATAACAATCAAGGTTCGGTGGCCAAGGATATCAAATCGATAGGGAGAGCATTAAGCATATGATGTCTTAATTTCTCGATTAAAAACGCTAAGTATAACCCCTTTCTTTACACAATAAAAAGTATAGAAATGAAAGCAAAAGATCAAAAGTAATCTACCATGCAAAATAAAAGCATGTGTACCATAGCCCAAGGTGACAACTCTGAGTCATTGTCCCGTGCGCTCCATGCCACTCCCGCTTGCCGACCAATGTGACTTCATCAGTACCTCCCAGCCAACGCTAGGGGTACTCTTCTTCCCTCTTAGCCCCCCAAGCCACAAAGGGGCTATGCATTCTAACCCAAAGAACAAATAGCAACCAGCTCGCCTCGAAAGGTCGAGCTATCACTCGTACCCGAGATGGGTATCCCAACAACCACAAGATAAGTCATTCAAGTCAAAAATTTTGCAGCGTAACATTACGCATGAAGGAAGAGATTCATACTCCTTCTCCTCCCTCCTTTATATAGAATTTCTAAGTGATTTCTTTCCCAAATTTCCATTTAATTTATTTTTCAATAATTTAGTTTAGAAATAACCTCTCCCGTACACATGTCACCCATCCCCTTAGTTGCACCAGAAATTAATTTCATTAATTAATTAATTACTCCTATTTCCCTCACCCACCTAAAAGTATTCCTATATTCGCTCCTAGGTGTCCCCATATTCCCTTACACATTTAAATGACTTACTCCCTTACTAAATTTCTAGTTGAGTTCAATTTAGAAAGTTCTTAAAGGCAAGATTCCTTACTAAGTTGGTCATTCTGCTTTTTCCTTATGTTTCCCTTTTTATTTATGTTTCCCTCTTTTTCCCTTAGTTTCTTAATTCTTTTAAATTTTTGTCTTTTCCCCTTTTATCTAAAACTCAAATTAGTAGGTGTAGAGAATTACTTTTTCCCCTTTTTCTTTTTAATTAATAAATTTTAATTAGCAAAAGTAACAAACAATCATTTCCCCCTTTATAAGAATTTAATCCCCCAAAGTAATTTGATTTTAATAAATTAATTGAATTTCTTACCCCCTTCTCGTCCCATGTTTAAATATGAATAAATTATTTTTTTACCACAAGTATCACTTTGACCTAGATTTTAATTTCCTAGGTTGGGCGACATTTTTATTAGGGAAAATGTTTTAAAAACTTTATTATCACATCATTTGTTCTAAGGAAATCTAGGTTTATTCACTTATTAGTTAACAACACGACGTGCCCTTCAAGACGCACTAGATGCTCCAAGGGTGCCACTCGCCTCAATCCATTCCCTTGCACGACGTGCCCTTCAGGACGCACTACGTGCTCCAAGGGTGCCACTCGCCTCTTTTCATTTTTCTTGCGCGACATGCCCTTCAAGACTTACTACGTGCTCCAAGGGTGCCACTCGCCTCTAACTAACTTAGTAGACATAAAAAAACCCTGGAGTCAATACTCCACCAGGTTATCTTGTGGGAGACTAAGGGCCTCTAAGGAATAAGTCCCTTTCCTTATTGCGCGCCCCTTAGAATCATCGTGAGCGACTGTCGCAGTCTGCCCTCACGGCATCGTGGGTCTTCTCGAACTAGGTAATCGTTAACCTACAGTTCGAGCCATGGCGGGAGTGCTAGTAGGTTGTGACAGGGATGTTGTCCACACCTATCCCTCAACGTCTTTGGTTGTCATGTGTGACCCCTCTACTCCACATGTGAGTCTGTTCGGCAAGATATCATCAGCTTGCATTATCAACAAATCATGTCAGCTATAAAAATCAATCATCATAACATCTAATCAGATGTACATATGTTATATCTACAATAATACAACCCCAATAGTCCACTCCCTGACTCAATCCGGTAAAACATTTTTAACCTCTTGGTCATTATAGATTTCATGAATTCCCCTACATCATGCTCCCAAGGAATAAAGAATTCATGGGCTCCTACCCATGAGGTTTTCAATTAATTTGCCACGTTTATGTAATAGTGTGGCGGTCATCCAGGTTGTGTCTACCACTGGATAGTTCTTCCACTTGTAGAGATATTCATAATATTCATTGCCCATGGTCTTCTTGATCATTATTTTATCTACGATATTCTCTGGTTGCAAAAGCTTTGTTGATGGCCACTGCTTTTGCCACTGAACTAGTTGTTTTTGTCCATTGTCACCTGTTGGTTCCATTACATCTTCAAGTTGATACTTATATAATTCTGCTAGTTGTTTTCCATTGTCACCTGCTAGTTCCATTACATCTTCAGGTGGCAATGGAAAACAACTGGCAGACTATATAAGTATCAAATTGAAGATGTAATGGAACCAATAGTTGACAATGGACAACAACAACTAGTTTAGTGGAAAAAGAAGTGGCCATCAATAGATATTTTGCAACCAGAGAAGATACTAGATAAAATAATTATCAAGAACACCATGGGCAAGGAATATTATGAATATCTCTTCAAGTGGAAGAACTATCCAGTGGTAGACGCAACCTGGATGACTGCCACGCTATTACATAAAAGTGGAAAAACTATTGAATACCTCATGGGTAGGAGCCCATGAATTCTTTGTTATTCGGGAGCATGATGCAGGGGAATTCGTGAAATCTATAATGACCAAGAGGTTAAAAATGTTTTACTATAGGAGTTGGTTCCTCAATGTGTGGAATTTGTTAGGATAAGACGATTATGTTTGCCATGTAACTAGAAAATTTAGGAGGTGGTTGTTTTTGTTAGGATATTCGAGTCCAATTGATCCCATCTTTGTGTATCTGGAATGAATTGCAGTTATTATGATTCCCATGTTTACATTTCAATAATAAAAAATAGGGCATATGCAAGTGGGCAGTGTAGAATGTTTTGAAATTTCTTGTTAATATTGTAATCAATCTTTTGTGATCGGGTTTTCTGTTTTGATATATCAATGAAATACAGAGGTCTATGTTATGTAGGGTTCATTGTCAGAGTTTCACAGAATTCATTACAAACTCCTTCACAATACAGAGGTGAATTGATCCACTATCGAATTGTCAAGAAAAGGAAAAGAGGTCTAGCTCTATGTCAAATCACTCTGTAGTTGGTTTATCCATCCGCTTGTTAACATTGATTGCTTTACAATGGATTACATAATGTTTACATCACTCATTTGTTAATGAATCTAGTTTAGTAGATCAATGGTTTCCTTTACGAGTCTGATCTCAAAATGTAAAGTGAAACTTCCATATATAGTAATAGGTGTTACCAGAATTTCTCTAAAAAATAGAGTTTCAGAATTTCAATAAAATATAAGTAATGAAAATATACCACAAAAAAGTAAAAGAAAGTTGATATAGTAGGATGGTGTCAATAACTATAAAAACAAAAGGTTCGAGTTTCGGAATTTAAATAAAAAAATAAGTTATGAAAATCTATCCTAAAAATGTAAAAGAAAGTTGATATAGTAGGATGATGTCATTAACTATAAAAAAAAAAAAGGTTTATACTTACGAGGGAAGATTTGGTCAGTCTTGTCCTAATCATATCAAAAGTTAATCACAAGCCAACTAACTCTCTTATGCCAAATCTAGCCATGTAACTATGGTATGCCAACTTGTTAGCACTGAGAATCACCCTCAGATTGCAAGAGGATAAGTCCAGTACCCATCAAAATATTTGTAAATGTAAACGAATGATTTAAGGTCAAATGGACAAAACTCAAAATAAGAATGTTGTAACTCAGAAATATGGGCTAGCATGCATAAGAAAATGAGGTCTTGATTAACTTCAGTCAATGATTTGGTGTAAAAATGAATAGGAGGAAGACTTAGTGAGGAAGGTGTAAAAGGTCTTCTATTGACACCATGTCTTCAAGCAGCCAAGGGAAGAAAAACTCAGTCACAAGAACTTCTTGAAATTAAAGTTTAATAACACTGAAAAACATTCATAGTAGTATTATAATCAAACATTCATCATAAAACAATCACAACATCTCATATGGATCATCCAATCATGAGTATTTCAGTATAAGAGGCAACAAGATGATGTAAAAAGAAACTGACTTCTATTGATCAAAATGTCTCAAGTCCAATACATAAACAGAGAACAACTTACTTAGTCAAAATTCTACAATCAAGGAGCCCCGCTCAACCATTCCATCCTGAAAAAGTAAATCAATTTTAAAAGGGTGGATCAACAAGGAAGAGCAAGAAAGGTAGAGGGCATCAAACTGTCAACAAAAGCATTCCATTGGGCATGGAGTCAACACATCCTACAGATCAAAGGCACTCAAGCTCATACCAGACCAAAAGGGATATAATTGATGGATGGAGGTATAAGAAAGATAACAAAAAGAAGAATATCATCAAGCAAAGATCCTCTCTGCAAAATTGACTTAAAAGATAACTAGAACAGAGATCATGAAATGAGGCAATTACTAGAAATCATTTGTAGCTCATGAATCTCCTGCCTCATGAACAATCATTGATATTCAATGCCTACAATTCCATTCAAGCAAGATGACAAGATAAAATGATAAAAAAGAACACAAATTCTGAAAAGAAACTCTCATGAATCTCTAATGGCAAAAATGCTAATTACAATAGGCCCTCAGGCTTACAATTGAGCAACTTAACTGCTCCTCTAGCTCTCTCCTTTCTTGGATCATGAATCTTGTAACATCCCGCTCTTGTGTGCACTAAGAGAACTTATTCTTTGAAGACACTTGCTTGCAAGTGATCCGGATTATTATTCTATTGGTCGTTTGATTATGATTATGAGGCATTATGGATATGTTAATTTGTGTGTTTACATAGACAGGTGCTCTTGACTGGGTTCTCCTGAGTGTACAGGACTTTGGACCTCGAGGACGCAGAGGCATCGATGAAACCCCTTGGACTCTAGATTGAGTCAGGGAGTGGACTATTGGGGTTGTATTATTGTAGATATGACATATGTACATCTGATTAGATGTTATGATGATTGATTATTATTGCTGACATGATTTGTTGATAATGCAGGCTGATGATAGTTTGTCGACCAGACTCACATGTGGAGTAGAGGGGTCACACATGACAACCAAAGACGTTGAGGGATAGGTGTGGACAACATCCCTGCCACAATCTACTAGCACTCTCGTCGTGGCTCAAACTGTAGGTTAATGATTACCTAGTTTGAGAAGACCCACAATGTCGTGAGGGCAGACTGCAACAGTCGCTCACAATGATTCTAAGGGGTGCGCAATAACATAGGGGCCTTATTCCTTAGAGGCCCTTAGTCTCCCACAATATCACCTGGCGGAGTATTGACTCCAGGGGTTTTTGATGTCTACCAAGTCAGTCAAGAGGTGAGTGGCACCCTTGGAGCACGTAGTGCATCCTGAAGGGCACGTCGCGCAAGAAAAATGGAAAGAGGGGAGTGGCACCCTTGGAGCACGTAGTGCATCCTGAAGGACACATCACGCAAGGGAACGTATTGAGGCAAGTAGCACCCTTGGAGCACCTAGTGCATCCTGAAGAGCACGTCGCATTGTTAACTAATAAGTGAATAAACCTAGATGGCCTTAGAATGAATGATGTGATAAGAAAGTTTTTAAAACATTTTCCCTAATAAAAATGTTGCCCAACCTAGGAAATTAAAATCTAGGTCGAAGTGATACTTGTGGTAAAAAAAATATTGATTCATTTAAACATGGGACGAGAAGGGGGTAAGAAATTCAATTAATTTATTAAAATCAAATTACTTTGGGGTATTAAATTCTTATAAAGGGGGAAATGATTTTTTGTTACTTTTGCTAATTAAAATTTATTAATTAAAAAGAAAAGGGGGAAAAAGTCACTCTCTACACCTGCTAATTTGAGTTTTAGATAAAAAGGGAAAAGACGAAAAATTTAAAAGAATTAGGAAACTAAGGGAAAAAGAGGGAAACTTAAAGAAAAAGGGAAACATAAGGAAAAAGCATAATGACCAACTTAGTAAGGAATCTTTCCTTTAAGAACTTTCTGAATTGAACTCAACTAGAAATTTAGTAAGGGCGTAAGTCATTAAAATGTGTAAGGGAATATGGAGACACCTAGGAGCGAATCTAGGAATGTTTTTAGGTGGGTGAGGGAAATAGGAGTAATTAATTAATTAATGAAATTAATTTCTGGTGCAACTAAGGGGATGGGTGACATGTGTACGGGGGAGGTTATTTTTGAATTAAATTATTGAAAAATAAATTAAATGGGAATTTGGGAAAGAAATCACTTAGAAACTCTATATAAAGGAGGGAGGAGGAGGAGGACTATGGATCTCTTCCTTCATGTGTAACATTATGCTGTAGAATTTTTGACTTGGCTGACTTATCTTGTGGGAGTTGGGAAACCGAGCTCGGGTACGAGTGGTAACTCAACCTTTCGAGGTGAGTTGGTTGCTAGTTGTTCTTTGGGTTAGAGTGTGTGGCCCCTTTGTGGCTCGGGGGATAAGGGGGGAGAAGAGTAACCCTAGAATTGGTTGGGAGGTACCGGTGAAGTCACATCGGTCGACAAGTGGGAGCAGCATGGAGCGCGTGGGACAACGACTCAGATTTGTCACCTTGGATGTCACCTTGGGCTATGGTACGCATGATTTTATTTTGCATGGTATATTACTTTTGATCTTGTGCTTTCATTTATGTAATTTTTATTGTGTAAAGAAAGGTGTTATACTTAGTTTTTTTAATCGATAACTTAAGTCATCATAGATTTACACTCACCGCATCGATTTGATCTCCTTGGCCACCGAACCTTGAGTGCTATCATTGTTCTGTTTGTTTTATTGATTATTTCAAGAGATTGTGCCTTATCCTTTGTCCTCGTCCCTAGATCATCAGTCCACGCATGAGCAGTCAGCCAGGAGTCGAATCGATGGTCATCACTTCGGTGCATAGTGACTTATAGATTCTAATGCCCTATTTTTTTGTGTGTGGATGATGAGCGAAGGATAGTTTTGCCCAGAGGTATACCCCTGTTGATTGATCCTAGTTGAGTGATTGTCTTGCGCCTTGTTGTGATTGATTACCTCTGCGATTGTTTATCCTTTCCCTCAGTGAATCACTTACGATCCTCTACGTTTGACCTCTGTGTTTGATGCATTTCCTGGCAAAGTAACTCTGTGTTTTTATTACCTTTCCTGACATTTTAAGTCTGTGTTTTTAATGCATTTCCTAGCAAAGTAACTCTATTTTTTTATTACCTTTCCGGGCATTCTAAGTTTGTGTTTTTAATGCATTTCTTGGAAAAGTAACTATGTGTTTTTATTACATTTCCTGGAAATTTAGGTCCACGTTTGATACATTTCCAGGTGATTTTATTGTGTTTGTGTTGTTTTTATACATCTGGTCTGCCAATCAACCCTGCGATTTATTATATTTGACGACGAATTTTACTCTTCCCTTGGCCACCATGAACTGTGTTTTATTTATTTTATTACTCTGTGTTTTACACAGATTAACCATTTTCATATTATATACTCGGATACCCCAATCACTTGGCATTGAATTTCGTTTAGATACAGTCTAATTATTCATAGGTAGCAACTTAATTGATTGATAGAGTTTTGAAGTTGCTTTCACTATGAAAATGGTGCCGTGGCATTTGTGTGTAAGGTAGCATTTTAGGTGTGCCATTGGTGTGTTTCTACTATGTGAGTGGGGGAGAAATTACTGTGTAAAGGGTATCATTCTTTTGTGGGAATGGTGGTGTGTCCTTATGCTGCAATTTATGTTCGCTGCCTTGGATGCCCTGGTGCTGGGTTGATGGCTTTTCTCCATCTTTTCGTACTTATTTTGCGCCAGCAAAAACGTGGTCTGAGTGCAACATTTAGTAGAATCTTACCAGTGAATTTATATATGATCCTTTGCATAGCAAACTCGTCCCTTTTCACAGCAATTTCATATCCATTGAGACAACAAACTCATCCCTTTTCACAGCGATTTGATCTCTATTGAGACAGAAAAATCATCCCTTTTCACAGCGATTCATTTATAACCTGATAGAGATAGTGTTTGTTTTTCCTGCATTTGGGGGGTAGTGATTTGGTTGTGAGTGTTTTATTCCTACATTTTTATTAATGTTGATAGCCACAACTCCTTACTCACCCATTCACCTAGCTCCTTGCTCACTCACGAGCTACCTCCATTTTTTTTTTATGAACCCTGAATGCCAACAATTTCTTTTTTTTTTTTTTGGCAGCGAATTACATGACTGTGATATAGTAATGCAATTTAAATTGTGCTATCTATGGCAGCGAATTGTGTGACTGGGATTTAGTATTACGATTTTAATCGTGTTATCGTGACAACGATCCTCAGGATTTTGTGCAAAATTAATTTTTCTTTTTCCTTATAACAGCTATTTACATTCCCTTATGTCAATGATTTAGATTTGCCCATGGCTGGATGTAATAGTACTACCTTGATTCCTAACAGCCCTTAATTAATATACCGACAGTAAATAATGGCAGTAAATTTTGATGGTATGTCAGCGTTGATAGTAACCATAATTAAGTGACAGCCTTTTATATTCGTTATGTTTAATAATAGTCAACAGCATTATAGTATAGACTGAATAGATTTTTAGCGATTAATATTGAATGTCTTACCCAGCATGCTTGTAGTGAATTGATTACACCAAGATAGATACTGCCAATTTAAAATACAACTAAAGGACAGTGTGTTATCTAATGGAATAAGGAACGACATCCAAATGGAATTTTATAGACAGTGGGTTATACATTAATATTGTTAGTATTGTTAGACAGCGCGTGGTAAATTAACATTGTCGATAGTGTTATAATTATAGTGTTTTATATTAATGTTGTTAAATGCGTTATTTACTAATATTGTTAACAGTGTTGTATTAATAGTGTTATATATTGATATTGTTATTATTGTTATATATTGTTAAATCGTTAAGTTAGATTTGTATTTATTGATAAATTTAGACTTGTTAATTTAGACAACATATCGATTATTATATAAGCAACATGATTCAGTAGTTCACCTAAATTGATGGACAGTGGGTGTTGTTAATCAGCATTTCTTGATGTTTTCCAGTGCCTAACTTAGGTCACCTTGTGATAACTTATATGACCATAGTAGCTTGGTAACATCTCACTCCTTCGCAATTAGACCTCTTGCTTAAATGGTTGGGTTGTTGGCGAAGTCGTGTACTAGCTTGCGCATTTTCTTGATTGACAGCATCTTGCATCTTGTTGACCTGTTTCTTGGGGTGTTGGTGTAGTCTTCTTGTCTGTTACTTCAACTCCGGGCACATTGGATTTTTCTTGAGTCCATGGTCCAGATAGGTTAGGTTGCGCCAGGGTTATCGTTGCGCCTATCGCCTGGGGAGGGCATGATCCCTGATGGGGATCATGGTGTGTCCTATTGGATAGAGGAAAATGATATCTTGGTCAGAGTTTTTGCCTCCTGTTGTAGGATTTTTCGTGTTGTGTGTGTCGGGCAGGTAGTTTGCATCCTTCTTGATTTACGCATGTTTCTCCCAGTTGCTCTTTGTGCTAGGGCGTGGAAATGTAGTTGTCTATTGCCTGATATGCGAGCTTGTGTTTATCGTCAGGTTGTGTGGTTCAACTGTTGGTCATCGCTTCCTTCCTGCCTAAAAACAAAAAAAAATTACGCTTCGCATGCAGTCGCAATGGCTGGGGTCGTTACATATGGTATCAGAGCGGGTTCAACCCGTGACTTGGGATCACTACAACTTTCGTTGATGTGAATTTTGATTGTAATGTTGCTAATTAAGTTGAATTGTATTCGTGCAGGTAATCATGGTTAGAGGATGCCACTGAGCCAGATGAAGGGATGCGAAGGGAAGAGGCGCAAGGCCTCCAGTAGCATCCATGCCTGAGGGGTATATCCCCCAGGGAGACGAACAAGTTGTCGGGAACAAGAAGATAGCAGTGGGTGATGTGGTTGGGATGATGAGATCCTTCCAGCGGATTTCTGAGGCACTGATCAGCCGTTTGGATAGAGATGAGGCCAGGGCATCGGCACCCCCTGAGGGTCCACCGCACACTCCGGTTGGTACTAGTATCATTCACCGTGAACTCGAGAAGGTAAAATTTCCCGAGTTCTTTGGTGCCCCGGATGATGCAAACATCGAGGCAAGGTTGGAGAATATGGCTACGTTCTTAGCACTTCGTGACTATACTTCCAACATGAAGGTTTTCATGGCGATATTTTAGCATAAGGGAAGAGCTCTTCTATTGTGGAAGACGCTCATGTCGCATTTGAACATGGTCGTCGAAGACGTGTCATGGGAAGTGTTCGAGGAACGATTCCGAGAGTGGATTCTCAGAGGGATTTGTTGAGCGTCAGCTCAACGAGTTCAATGCCTTGCGACATGGCAGTCGTACGGTGCTCGAGTACGAGGTTCATTTTTAGAGTTGTTTCGGTATGTTCCACACCATTTTACCAAGAAATTAATGTCAACAAGTTCGTGTTGGACCTTAATGTTAGGATTTAGCTTCTACTTCGGGTATTGGAATGTGGAGAGCCACATTACCAGCACGACTGCCCCATTGAGAGGACTAGAGCATCTGGATTAGTCAGACCCACTAGCATGGGATATTTGGGCAAGGCCCATCGGATTCATGCAGCGATGAATAACCGCCAGGGAGAGCACTAGTCGACTGTGCTCAAGATGTCAGGTATCGTCATTGACCAGACCCTTAGTATTTTGATAGATCTCGATGCTGCCAAGAGTTTCATTTCTGGTGCAGCGCTAAGAAGGATTAAGGTAAAGGAAGTCGAACAGGATGAGTTTATATTTGTAGAGATGGATTCGGGAGCCAAACAGAAGATTGGAGGGAATGATACAGGCTGTACCCTTAACCTGGGAGATTTTTTCACCAAGTCCAACCTGTACGTCATGATCTTAGGATCTTATGATATCGTGATCAATATGGACTGGTTGGAATCGCATGAGGCGATACTCAATTGTAATATGAAACAGTTGATATTTGTCAATGATGAGGGACAGAGATGTGTGATTGTAGGATAGAACCAGGGAGTTTCCCTAAGGTTTATCTCTTCCTTCCAGTTATGGAAAATCATGCACAAGGGATGTAAGCTTTATGTGATCCTTGCATTAAATGAGAAGGGAGTAGCAGAAGGTCTAGAACAACTTCCTGTGGTGAGAGAGTTTGCGGACATCTTCCTGGAGGAGTTACCTGGGATGCCACCAGAGAGGGAACTGGAATTTACCATATACCTAAAATCAGGGACTGAACTCATAACGTGAACACCTTATCGTATGTCAACCCCGGAGTTACAGGAGTTGAGAATACAACTGAAGGAGCTGCTACACATGGGACTTATACGTCCAAGTGTGTCATCGTGGGGTGCGCCTATTATTTTCATACGAAAGAAGGATGGGTCGTGGAGACTCTGCATTGACTATCATCAATTAAACAAGGAAACGATCAAGAATCAGTATATGTTGTTGAGGATTGATGATCTGTTCGATCAAATGAAGGGTGCGACGGTGTTTTCAAAGATCGATTTTCGATCAGGGTATCTGATCTAGGTGGATATCGGTGGCCACCCACCTTTTCCAGCTGGCTCAAAACAACTTTCTAGCAATTTTGATAATTTACTATTTTTAGCAGTTTTCAGGTCCTGAACTTTCGGAGCCGTTTTGAGGCCCTAAACGACGTTTTTTGGGGTATGTTGCGACCGCTAAATTTCATCTTGAAATTTTGTGCAACTGTTGTAGTCCTCGGATAGATCTTTCTAATGGGCTATCATACGCCTAAAAGGAGATCGTATGCAAAAGTTACGACCCCGGGAAGTTGATGTATTGACTTACCCAAACGGAGCCCACGTGACTTTTGGCGCTTCATCTCCTAGGGTTAGGTTTTTGGATGTTTAGGGTTTTTGAAACTCCCGTTTATTGTAAAAATGCCTTGAGAGCCTCATTGTAATCATCTTTTTGCAAATGAGTGCAGTCGTCGCATATCTTCTCAGAGATAAGTCGCCACCATTCCAGCAAGCTTGTTTTCTACTACATTTTATAGTTTCAGCTTATTTTCTTATTGAATAGAAAACCAGTTTTACTGTATCTCTGTTATTTTGTGTTAAGCATCTGGTAATAATCTGTAGTCATTTCATTTTGCTCATAAAATCTGGATCAGTGGTATCAGAGCGATCTTCTCCTTTTCGTCTTAATGCATGTCCCCAACAAGGTTGGAGTACAAAGAGTTGGGTCTCGAGCTTGTTTCTCTTGAGGAAAAAAGCTCTCGCACACCCAAGCGACCTCTCATGGAAGGAGAAAATAAATATGATGGGATAGGAGATCCTTTCAAACTATTGATTGAGGAAGCCCTCACACAACAGAGGAATGAGATGATGGATAATTTCTTGCAAATCCTTCGGCGGCTACCAACAGGCGACGCATCTTCTTCGAGCGGAGGCACCACCCCCTTCAAGGTAAAAACAAACTTTGATATTCCTATATTTGAAGGTCAGATAGACGCAGATGTTGTAGACAAGTGGTTGAATCTACTAAAAGGGTATTTTTCTTTCCATAACTTTTTGAATAGAGAAAATATTACTTTTACGCTCCTCAAATCCATTCCCCGTGTCAAATATTGGTGGGAAACTTTTTGTGAGCAAAAGGAAATAGAGGAACCCTCATTATTTACAGTCACGACCACTTGGGAATCCTTCAGGGATGATATTAAGGAACAATACTACCCTATCGGAAGTTATGACGACTTGTATACCAAATGGACCACACTGCGTCAAGAAAGAGACCAAGTAGTGCCAAATTTCACAAATATCTTCCATACCTTATGCACCAAGATGGGTATCAAAGATTTAGAGCAACATCTGGTGCTCAAGTATCGCAATGCTCTGCATAGATACATCCAGACTGAAATGGAATTTATGGACATCTCATCCTTGGGTGTGGCCTACTGATATGTCGTCAAAATCAAGCAGAAGCTCAAACAAAAGACGCGAAAATTTGGGCCGAGGAACCCCTCACAACAAAAGCTAGGAAAGGGTGGCCCCAACCCACAGAACAAAGGATAGGGAAAAGATGGACAGTATCAATACAACCAGTCCAATCCACAAGCAAAGAAGGACACCGGAAAGACAAAGAAAGATACCGAGAAGTGGTGTGACTTCCATAAGAGCCCTTGGCACAACACTGTTGACTGTCGCTCAAAGCAGTCATTGGTGGTCGAAGTGAAAGCCTCTGAATCAGATGCGGGTTCTAATGCGGGCTTCTTTGTATGCACTGACTCATCCCAGGGAGGCTTAGGCAGAGTCTTGATGCCAGGCAGTCGAGTGATCGCTTACATTTCAAGGAAGTTGAGAAGGCATGAGGAGAACTACGCGATGCACGATTTGGAGTTGTTAGCTATTGTATATTCCTTGAGAGTGTGGAGACACTACCTTATTGGACGAAAATTTGAACTAAAAATGAATCACTGTGGACTTCAAAAAATCTTTGCATAAAGTGACCTGAACGCGTGAACACGACGTTGGTCGAAATTGCTTAGCAAGTACGATTTCAAGATTAATTACATAAAATAAACAGTGAACTGAATAGCAGATGCATTGAGTTAGAGACCACACATATTTTTGGTGTTGCCTCTTCCAACGAATCTACATGAAAATATGCTAACTTTACAGCGCAACGATGACTGGTACAAAGAGGTCAAGGATTTTATCGAACAAAACACAATGATGGTACCAATATTTGAAGGATTTACGTTTGACGAAGATGGATTATTGAGGCTTAAAAATTGGATTTACGTACCACCGAACGACAAGTTGAGAAGTTTGATCCTAAATGAGGCTCACAAAGTAGTGTACATGGCTCACCTGAGAGTCACGGAGATGAGGGAGGACCTTAAACCCTTATTCTTCTGGAAAGGAATGAAGGAAGACATAGTCAACTATGTGGCCATATGTCTAGAATGTCAGCAGTTAAAGGTTGAACATAGACATCCAGCAGGATTACTACATCCACACGATATTTCAGAATCGAAATGGGAGGTTATTTCGATGGATTTCATTGTTGGATTGCCACTGATGACAAGGAGACATGACTCGATTTTTTTGGTAGTCAGCACTCTAACGAAGAGTGCTCATTTTATTCTTGTGCAGACGACGTATCAAGCACCTCACATAGCTATATTTTTCATCAATGAGATTGTGAGGCTGCATGGCGTGCCTGAGAGGATTATATCCAATCAAGGATCGATGTTTACTAGACGATTTTGGACTAGTTTCCAAGAGGCCTTGGGAACCCAACTTAACTTTAGTACTGCATATCACCCGGAGAAAGACGGGCAGACCGAACGAACAAACCAAATCTTGGAAGACATGTTGCGCATGTACATGATGGACCAACAAAAGCGTTGGGAGGAATTCTTACCACCGGTAGAATTCTCTTATAACAACAGTTACCAAATCACCATTAAGATGGCACCTTTTGAGTTCCTTTATGGGCGACCATGTCGGATGCCTTTGAGTTGGGATCGGCTTGAGGATAGGGTCCTAGTGGGACCAAAAGCGATCCAAGAAATGGAAGATCAAATGCAAACAATAAGACAAAGGATCAAAGAAGCATAGGATTGACAGAAGAGTTATGTCGATGCACGCCGTGTCGATCATAGTTACGAAGTTGGCGATCGAGACTTCTTGCGGGTAAAACTAGATAAGAGTTCGATCAAGTTTGGAAAGGGAGCTAAAATATATCCTAGGTTCATGGGACCTTTAGATATTGTGGAGAGGAAGGGGCCCATGGCCTATTGACTAGCCTTGCCTGATTCTTTGAGGCGTATGCATGATGTTTTTCACGTATCCATTTTGAGACATTACATTAGTGATCCTTCACATGTTATTGACATGAGTTACTTGCAGGTATCGAATGAGAATGCGCTCACAGCTGAGTCGGTCCACATCCTGGATCATCGCATTCGACAGCTACGACGTCGAACAGTAGATCAGCCCAAGGTCCAATGGGACAACTATAGTCCGCACTCGATGACATGGGAGGACGCACTCGATTGATTGTTATTGCTAACATGATTTATTGATAATGCAGGCTGACGATAGTTTTCTAACCAGACTCACATGTGGAGTAGAGAGGTCATGCATGACAACCAGAGACATTGAGGGAGAGGTGTGGAAAAAATCCATGCCACATTCTACTAGCACTCCCATCGTGGATCGAACTGTAGGTTAATAATTACATAGTTCGAGAAGACCCACGATGTCATGAGGGAAGATTGTGACAGTCGCTCACAATGATTCTAAGGGGCACACAATAAGGCAGGGGCCTTATTCCTTAGAGGCCTTTAGTCTCCCACAAGATCACCTGGCGGACTATTAACTCCAGGGTTTTTTTATGTCTACCAAGTCAGTCAAGAGGCAAGTGGCACCCTTGGAGCATGTAGTGCGTCCTGAAGGGCACGTTGTGCAAGAAAAATGGAAAGAGGTGAGTGGCACCCTTGGATCACGTAGTGCGTCCTGAAGGGCATGCCACGCAAGGGAACGGATTGAGGTGAGTGGCACCCTTAGAGAACCTAGTGCATCCTGAAGGGCACGTCGCTTTGTTAACTAATAAGTGAATAAACCTAGATGGCCTTAGAATGAATGATGTGATAAGAAAGTTTTTAAAACATTTTCCCTAATAAAAATGTCACCCAGCCTAGGAAATTAAAATCTAAGTCGAAGTGATACTTGTGGTAAAAAAATAATTTATTCATATTTAAACATGGGACAAGAAGGGGGTAAGAAATTCAATTAATTTATTAAAATCAAATTACTTTGGGGGATTAAATTCTTATAAAGGGGGAAATGATTGTTTGTTACTTTTGCTAATTAAAATTTATTAATTAAAAAGAAAAAGGGGGAAAAGTTATTCTCTACACCTGTTAATTTGAGTTTTAGATAAAAAGGGAAAAGAGGGAAATTTAAAAGAATTAGGAAAATAAGGGGAAAAGAGGGAAACATAAAAAAAAGGGAAACATAAGGAAAAATAAGAATGACCAACTTAGTAAGGAATCTTGTCTTTAAGAACTTTCTAAATTGCACTCAACTAGAAATTTAGTAAGGGTGTAAGTCATTAAAATGTGTAAGGGAATATGGGGACACCTAGGAGTGAATCTAGGAATGCTTTTAGGTGGGTAAGGGAAATAGGAGTAATTAATTAATTAATGAAATTAATTTCTGGTGAAACTAAGGGGATGGGTGACATGTGTACGGGGGAGGTTATTTCTGAATTAAATTATTGAAAAATAAATTAAATGAGAATTTGGGAAAGAAATCACTTAGAAACTCTATATAAAGGAGGGAGGAGGAGGACTATGGATCTCTTCCTTCATGTATAATGTTACGCTGCAGAATTTTTGACTTGACTGACTTATCTTATGGGAGTTGGGATACCCAGTTCGGGTACGAGTGGTAGCTCGACCTTTCGAGGTGAGTTGGTTGCTAGTTATTCTTTGGGTTAGAGTGTGTGTCCCCTTTGCAACTCGGGGGGATAAGGGGGAAGAAGAGTACCCCTAGCGTTGGTTGGGAGGTATTGGTGAATTCAAATCGGTCGACAAGTGGGAGCGGCACGAAGAGCATGGGACAACAACTCGGAGTTGTCACCTTGGGCTATGGTACACATGCTTTTATTTTGCATGGTAGATTACTTTTGATCTTGCACTTTCATTTTTGTACTTTTTATTGTGTAAAGAAAGGTGTTATACTTAGATTTTTTAATCAAGAACTTAAGTCTGCATAGCTTTATGCTCGTCGCATCGGTTTGATATCCTTGGCCACCGAACCTTGAGTGTTATAATTGTTCTATTTGTTTTATTGATTATTTGAAGAGATTGTGCCTTATCCTTCGTCCTCATCCCTAGATCATCAGTCCACGCCTGAGCAGTCGACCAGGAGTTGAATCGACGATCGTCACTTCGGTGCATAGAAACCTATAGATTCTAATTCCCTACTTTTTTGTGCATGGATGATGAGTGAAGGATAGTTTTTCCCAAAGGTCTACCCCTGTTGATTGATCTTGGTTGAGTGATTGTCTTGCGCCTTGTTTCTATTGATTACCTCTGTGATTGTTTATCCTTTCCCTCAGCGAACCACTTACGATCCTCTACGTTTGACCTCTGCGTTTGATGCATTTCCTAGCAAAGTAAATATGTGTTTTTATTACCTTTCCTGGCATGTTAAGTCTGTGTTTTTAATGCATTTCCTGGAAAAGTAACTCTGTGTTTTTATTACCTTTCTGGGAATTTTAAGTCTGCATTTTTAATGCATTTCCTATCAAAGTAACTCTATGTTTTTATTACATTTCCTAGCAATTTAGGTCTGTGTTTGATACATTTCCGGGTGATTTTACTGTGTGTGTTTTTTTGTACATCTGGTCTGCCAATCAACCCTGTGGTTTATTATATTTGACGATGAATTTTTCTCTGCCCTTGGCCACCATGGACTGCGTTTTATTTATTTTATTACTCTGTGACACAGATTAACCATTTGCATATTATATACTCGGATACCCAGATCGCTTGGCATTGAATTTCGTTTAGATACAGTCTAATTATTCATAGGTAGCAACTTAATTGATTGATAGAGTTTTGAAGTTGCTTTCACTGTGAAAATGGTGGCGTGGAATTTGTGTGTAAGGTAGCATTTTAGGTGTGCCATTGGTACGTTTCTACTGTGTGAGTGGGGGAGAAATTACTGTGTAAAGGGTATCAATCTTCTGTGTGAATGGTGGTGTGTCCTTATGCTACAATTCATGTTTACTACCTTGGATGCCCTGGTGTAGGGTTGATGGATTTTCTCCCTCTTTTCATACTTCTTTTGGGCCAGAAAAAACATCGTCTGAGTGCAACATTTAGTAGAACCTTACCAATGAATCTATATATGATCCTTTGCACAGAAAAGTCATCCCTTTTCACAGTGATTTCATCTCCATTGAGACAACAAACTCATTCCTTTTCACAATGATTTCATTTCTATTGAGACATCAAACTCATCCCTTTTCACAACGATTCATTTACAACTTGATAGAGATAGCGTTTGTTTTTCCTGCGTTTGGGGGGTAGCGATTTGGTTGTGAGCATTTTATTCCTGCATTTTTATTAATGTTGATAGACACAGCTCCTTACTCACCCATTCACCCAGCTCCTTTCTCACTCACGAGCTACCTCCGTTTTCGTTTGATGAAACTCGAATGCCAGCAATTTTATTTTTTTTTGGCAGCGAATTACGTGACTATGATATAGTAATGCAATTTTAATTGTGCTATATATGGCAGTGAATTGTGTGACTGGGATTTAGTATTGTGATTTTAATTGTGCTATCGTGACAGCGACCCTCAAGATTTTTTGCAAAAGCAATTTTTATTTTTCCTTATAAAATCTATTTATATTCCCTTATGTTAGCGATTTAGATTTTCCCATGGTTGGATGTAATAGTACTACCTTGATTCTTGACAGCCCTTAATTAATATACCAATAATAAATAATGGCAGTAAATTTTGATGGTATGTCGGCGTTGACAGTAACCATAATTAAGTGACAACCCTTTATATGTGTTATGTTTAATAATAGTCAGTAGCATTATAGTATAGATTGAACATCTTTTTAGCGATTAATGTTGAATGTCTTACCCAACATGCTTGTAGAGAATTGATTACACCAAGATACATACTGCCAATTTAAAATACAACTAAAGGACAATGTGTTATCTAATGAAATAAGGAACGGAATCTGAATGGAATTTTATAGACAATGGATTATACATTAATATTGTTAGTATTGTTAGACAGTGCATGGTAAATTAACATTGTCGATAGTGTTATAATTATAGTGTTTTATATTAATGTTGTTAAATGTGTTATTTACTAATATTGTTAACAGTGTTAGATTAATAGTGTTATATAGTGATATTGTTATTATTGTTATATATTGTTAAATCATTAAGTTAGATTTGTATTTATTGATAAATTTAGACAACAAACCGATTATTATATAAGAAACATGATTGAGTAGTTCACCTAAATTAATGGATAGTGGGTGTTGTTAATCAACGTTTCTTGATGTTGTTCAGTGCCTAACTTAGGTCACCTTGTGATAACTTATATGACCTTAGTATCTTGGTAGCATCTCACTCTTTCGCACTTAGACCTCTTGCTTAGATTTTTGGGTTCTTGGCGAACTCATGTACTAGCTTGCGCATTTTCTTGATTGGCATCATCTTGTGTCTTGTCGACTTGTTGCTTGGGGTGTGGGTGTAGTCTTCTTGTTCATTACTTCAGATCTTAGCGCGTTGGATTTTTCTTGAGTCCATGGTCCAGATAGGTTAGGTTGTGCCAGGTTTATTGTCAGACCTATCGCCTTGGGACAACATGATCCCTAATGTGGATTATGGCACACCCTATTGGATAGAGGCAAATGATAACTTGGTCAAAGTTTGTGCTTCCCGTTATAGGCATTGTCGTGTTGTGTGTGTCAGGCAGGTAGTTCGTTTCCTTCTTGATTTACGCATGTTTCGCCCAGTTGATCTTTGTGCTAGGACGTGGAGTCGTAGTTGTCTATTTCCTGATATGTGAGCTTGCGTTCTTTGTTAATTTGTGTGGTTCAATTGTTTTTCGTCGCTTCCTTCCTGCCTAAAAACAAACAAAAAAATTATGTTTTGCGTGTAGTCGCAACGACTGGGGTTGTTACAAATCCAACCTCTCTCCAAGAGCTCCCTCCTCTCTTAACTAGAAATGAACATCCAAATATCCTTAGAAGTTTGAATCCCATATATTTCATTGGATTCTAAACCTTGGAGATAGGTGGCAACAGTCAAAGAGACAAAAATCGAACAAACTGCTAATTTTTCAGGAAATTGTTGGAAGTCATTAATAAATTGTTTCCACCTCACTGCATGAGGTCTTTAATGGAGCTAAAAATTAGGTGCAGGTGTCCCTTGACATCTAACTAATCCATGATAATCCATTCGAACCCTCCTTGACAGGTGGAAACCTCCCAACAAGGAGAATATCAATCAACTATGCAAAACAGAGAAATTGCAGCACATTTCGCAGCGCATTGGTGTTTTAATCGTTTCTCTCAAATTCCAAACTAGGTCAGGCTGAAATTTGGTCAGCAAGTCAACAAGGATACATATTCCTCCACCAAAAATTTCAGAGAAACCCACTGTCGTTTTGGTTTTATGATCAAATTTGTAAGAATAACCGCTATAGGAAATTTCGTAGCACCCTCCTATAAAACTGCTCTGCAGATTTCGTAGCACCTTTTCTGTGTCTGGCTAGGTGTCTGTAGCGCCTTTTCTGTGTCTGGCTAGGTGATTCCTTAGCACCTTTGGTATCACAACTACAGAACAGTCTGTTTGGACGATTCTGTAGCGCTAGGTGCTACAAAATCTCTGTGTTTTTCTATGTGATGCAACAACTCTTCAAAAACACAAAAAATATTAGTTGATGAATTATGAGATTGTAGATGCCTCCAGGAGGCGCAATTAGAATATTTCCTTAACACTTCAAGTTTTCAAAAACTAATCACCATAATAAATGGATCATCATCATCTCCAATTTCCCTTTGCCAACCAATCTGCAGCAGATTTTGCAGCGCCTGTCCAAACTAGGAGTAGAATTAAATTCTTTGATAGAACAGTTAGACAACTTTAATGACTCAATCTCAAATATTTCCTTTTAAAACATGGATGTTGAAAACAATGAGATCGAATGACACCAGCTTCATAAATGCAATAATGGTAATGAGTGAAGATGCATTTCAAGATGCGCTACGAAATCTCCTGATTCATCGGTGCTGCGAAATGACCAAATTTGCTACTACAAATTTATGTGCTAACACAACTCTTGCATGACTTCAATCCTAATTCCTGATCAAATTTTAATTGTATGCCAACTCTTGTACGGCTTCGATCCTAATTCCTGATCAAACTTGAATGGTATGCCAACTCTTGCACGGCTTCGATCCTAATTCCCGATCAAATTTGAATTCATCTAGATCCTTAGATACGTCATTTGACAGATGTTATGGTGGATCGTGAAATTAATTTTGACAGACTATTTAAAAGACCTCCCTTTTTATCCTAATTTCGGATCAAATTTGAATTCATATGGATCCTTATGTACTTCATTTGATAGATGTTATGGTGGATCGTGAAATTAATTTTGACAAGCTATTTAAAAGACCGCCCTTTTTATCCTAATTCCTGATCAAATTTGAATTCATCTGGATCCTTAGATACTTCATTTAATAGATGTTATGGTAGATCATGAAATTAATTTTGATAGACTATTTAAAAGACCGCCCTTTTTAAAGATTGATATCAATTCCCCACTTCTCAATTGACATGTAAAATTTAAATCGTAAGTCTTTTTTGAAGACCAAATTTGGATGAACACTTCTTTGATGAGCTAGAACCCTTTGGAAGGGCTCAGACGAGTTCAAATTTGATTGTTGACTCCCATCTTCTCCTCCTACAAGTGTAAATGGAACAAAAATTTTAAATTAAAATTATTTTAATTGCATTCAATGAAAATTTCAAATTCAATTATCTATTCCTTATACTCTCATCCCAAGGTAAAATAGTTACATAATTTAAATTTTCATGTATGTTAGTGTGTAAAATAGTTACTTGAATACATTTTTCTTAAATTTTATTTACCAATTATTCAATATTCAAATAACTAAATCACAAGGAGCCCACAACCCACAAAGATCTCACTTGATGCTCAAAAATGAATTCAACTATGTCTAGCATGTGTCATTGAATTAAGAAAAATTAGAATAATATTCATTATATTCCCTCTCAATGCATCACATGGTGTGGCCACTCACTATTAAGGTTCGTTCTCTCTGGCTTTCACACTTTATATGATTTCATAGAACATCATTTTCCCGATGAAATATTGTATTATTGTGACATGGTGAGCACTATGCACCTGGTTACAAAGCATTAAATGCTTTGTATGTTGAGGTGTGTATCGTTGGATCTAATTTAACTTTGGATTTAATGATGCAAACCTCAACATGTAGAGCATTTAATGCTTTGTTGATGGGTGCTTAGTGTTAGTGATTTGACATTATATAGTTGATAGGTTGAAAGATAAGGATAACACTTAGCAATAGGTTGTGATGTTTGGGGATTGTAATATATTGTCTATAACATGGACAATCTCTTTTTACATTAGCTTCATAAATTTGGATCCAAAGATGTACACCATGAAAAGCAAAGCATTTAATGATTTATAGTTGATAGTAGGGCATGTAGTGTTGATCGTCTGGCATAAGGAAATTAGGTTGAAAGAGAAGGAAAACACCTAGCAATAGGTTGTGACGTTCTAGTATTGTAATATATTGTCTAAAACATGCAGAGTCTATTTTTACATGGGATTCGACCTTTGGATTTCTTAGTTCTATCATTCTATGAGACTAAGCAAGGTATTTTTTTTATTTTAGAAATTAATATATGTCTCTTACTTTTGCTTATGTTTGCCCTAATTGTTTTGTAACGATATATCCTTACGACCTACATGGTTCTATTCAGAGTTTAGTTAATGATCTCAGACATATTTGGAAAATTGCTCATGACATTCCAATAACAACACATGTTCACCATTAAGTCTTTGAATTTTCCAACTTATACTTCATGGGAAACAATGTATGGCTTTTCCAAGGTATACTTCACTAGCAACAATATATGAGGGAACATTACACATCACCAAAGTGGGATGGAGAGATGCAAATTATTTAAGTATTGATTTCGTCATATCCATACTTTGAAGGAAAGGTGTGCATAGTGTTTCAGGGTAAAGAGAGACACTACACATAGGAAGCAACAAAGGCCACCATTCTATAAACCTATTTGCCCCCACTAGAGCAATGGGTGATTGATCGTTTACGTGTCCCTCCCACCCATTATTATGGTTATTGGACAATGTGAAATTCCAAGGGACAAACAATTGACTTAGTTGTTGAAAGTTACCTCAAACAAGTGGAAAAAACCAATTATCCAACCACTAACCTTATACTATTTACTTAGTTGTTGAAGGTTACCTCAAACAAGTGGAAAAAACCAAATAGCCAACCACTAGCCTTATACTATTTGTAGAGAATCGAGATGATATCTCCTTAAAAGACACATTTGACCTAAATACCTTATAAGAAGGTAGTGTGTTCATAAAAATCAATTAGCCAACAAATAACCTTATACGATTTGTAGATATGATATCTCCTTAAATGATACCTTTGACTGAAATACCTTATAAGAAGGTAGAGTGTTCATAAAAATGTGGTTATACCTTTTATTTGATGTAATTAATTATGAATTAATTATGATGGTATTTTAGATGAAATGGCTTCTCTTTTAATAGATTAAAGTTTATCATGGTTAAATGTTCAATTAATGTTTAATTTTATTATATAAGAAAGAAGTTTGATGGTGTTAGCATTGAAGTGAAAAAAAAAAGATTAAGGTTTATTGTGGTTAAATGTTGAATTAAAGTTTATTTTTATTATATAAGAAATAAGTTTGATGGTGTTAGGGTTGAAATGAGTAAAAAAAAATAATAATAACTTAGATAAATAGTTGGGAAGTTGTTTTTTTGAAATTTTAAAATAATTTATTAAATAAAAAGATAATTTAGAATATTTAAGTCCTCATTTGTTTTTAAATTTTTTTTATAGTAGTAATGTTTAAGTGAATATAGATAAAATTAAATATAGTTTATATGAATATTTAATTCCGCATTTGTTTTTGTTTGTTTTAAATTTTTTGATAGTGTTAATGTTTAAGTGAATATAGACAAAAATAAATTTATATGAATAGTTGCAACATGTTTGAGAGTTTAGAATAATTTATTAAATTAATAAAAATAATAGAGAATATTTAATTTCCAGAATTCTATTGTAATTAATTATTATAAATTTATTAAGTTTTTTTTTCTATATGTTATCACCTAATATTTATTAGGAGATAATTTTTGTTAAATTGTAATTTTAGATTAACAAAATTATTATTTTTAATATAAAAATAAATTTAACATTTTTAAATATCTTTATTATAATTAAATTATCCAATATTAATATTTAATATAACAATTTTATTAATTTAAAATAATTCTTACAAAATTTGTAGATAAAAATATTATCACAAGAATCATTATAAATTTTGTAAATATTATTTTATGTTTTCTCTATGTTATCATCTAATAACCATTATAAATTTTGTAAATATTTTTTTATGTTTTCTCTATGTTATCATTTAATAACAAATTTTGTCAAAAATGTTAAAATTATAATTTTAAATTAAGAAAATCATTATTTTTAATATAAAAAAAAAAAATATTCTTAAATATCTTTATTATAATTAAATAAAAACATTTAATATTGCAATTCTATTAATATAAAATAATTTTTACAAAATTTGAAAATAAAATTACTATTAAAAACAATTCTTAACGAATTTAAATTTAATACCTTTAGACAATGCAAACATCCAATCCCATACTTCACAAAAAAATTTAAATTTTAAGAAAATATTTTAAACTCAATGTCTTCGCAAACATCAAATCCCATACTTCACAAAATTTCTTAAATTTTAAGAAAAGATTTTAAACTCAAATACGCTTGGACGTGGATTTCTTAAATTTTATATATTGTTTTTAAAAAGAGATTGAAAATCAAGTACTTTGGAAATGGATGCATCGGAAAGTGTTTTTCACAGGCATGCTTTTCTGTTAAAAGCAAGGCATGATTTTCTGTTAAAAGAAAGGCATGCGTTTACACAAAAGCAAGGCATGCTTTTCTGTTAAAGAACACAAAAGCAAAAAGAAGGCAACGGCTAATGAGTGGTTGTTTTTAGCGTGTGATGCAAGCCGTCTCAAGGCAACGGGCGGGATTTTTAGAAAGTATTTATAAGTTCTTTCCGGTATTGATTGAGTTTGTACTTGCTTGGATCTTGAAGTTGTTTTTGTTTGGATGTGAGATGCAGTTCCTTTTGCTTGGATGTGTGTGAGATGCAGTTTTTTTTATTTGTTTCTTCTGCTTGGATCTTGAAGTTGTCCCTGCTTGGATGTGTGTGAGATGCAGTTTTTTTCATTTGTTTCTTCTGCTTGGATCTTGAAGTTGTCCCTGCTTGGATGTGTGTGAGATGCAGTTCTTTTTCATTTGTTTTTTCTGCTTGGATCTAGAAGTTGTCCCTGCTTGGATGTGTGTGARATGCAGTTCTTTTTGCTTGAATGTGTGTGAGATGTAGTTCTTTTTCATTTGTTTCTTCTGCTTGGATCTTGAAGTTGTCTCTGCTTGGATGTGTGTGAGATGCAGTTCTTTTTKCTTGGATGTGTGTGAGATGCAGTTCTTTTTCATTTGTTTCTTTTTTTTATGATTTGAAATAGCATTMTTTAATTTTTRTTATTTGTGTAACCTTTGTTCTCTATTAATTTCTTAGGTTTATATGTCTTGTATTTTATTTCCAAATAAGAATAAAGAGATTTCTACTGATTTTATGYTTCCTTTTATATTTTTTGTTTGTATAAATTTTTTTAAGAGTTATAAATTTAGCAGAATATTGAAATGTATGTTTACTCAATGAACGGAACCCTTCATTTGTTTTTCATTTGTTTAAGGAAATTAAACTTAGAAGATTTATTTGTAAATTTCAATTTCTTTTTTAAATGCAATGCTCATTAATAGCCTACAGGCAGCGAATTTAGGAAATTGTGAACTCAATTTTTATCTGTTATTTTTATTTCCAGGCACATTCTTGATCGCTGTAACTTTTAATTTCCAAGTTGCATACTATCAGAAATATATAGGAATGTTTGATTGTTTATTCTCAGAGCTATCTTTAATTTGCTGATGGAATTTAAATGCTTTCTGCATTCTCTTCTAATTATACTCCTTTGTTTGAGCAACATTATTGGAGACCGTTTACCCTGTTTTTTTTAAACAAATTATTCTATGTAAGTTTTGGTTCCTCGAAACTCGAGATTAAAAAATTAGTAGAATATTGGATTGTTTGTTTATTAAAATATTTCGTGAAAAATAAATAGCATGCTCATCAATAGAATAGGCAATATATTCATTAAATTGAGAGATTCAGTTTTGTATGGGTGGTTCTCTATGCCCTGTGATTCTATCCCTTTTATGCTTATGCAATTCCATCAGAGGTGGAGTGCTTTGGAGTGCTTCCAAGATGATGAGAAAGGTTGCCTGATTTCTTCCTGTGTCTGTGCATTACTTCTATTTTCTTCTAATCACATGTTTATGTTTGCCTGTATGGTTCATGATTAACGTGTTTTCTCTTTGACATCATTAAGGGAGACCGTTTCTGGTAATTTTCTGGTTTTTTTTCGACTGATCTTTTTTCGATTGCTTTTATTTGTGTTTTCTCTTTGACATCATTAAGGGAGACCGTTTCTGGTAATTTTCTGGGTTTTTTTTACTGGTCTTTTTTCGACTGCTTTTATTTGTAATTTTTAATTCCCTGGATGCATGTGATTAGAAATCTGGCAGAATATTGAAATGTTTATGAAATCAAGCAAAAAAAATTTAGAAAAATGTGTTATAATATGAGCTGTGATAGTAATATATGGGAATGTTCTAATGTTTACTCTCAGAACTCTTAGAGGTGGAATATTGAGGAGAAATGTGGCCTAAGTTATTGATTTCATTTTTATTTAAAAGTGGTTTGTGTTTATTAGTTTATTTTTCACGCTAATTCTTATTATCCATGTTTATGCATTCGTTGTTGTAGAATGTCTATTTTGCATTATCTTCTAATTATGCCCCTTTGTTTGACCAACATTATTGGAGACTGTTTGCCCTGTTTTTTTAAACAAATTATTATTGGAGACTGTTTGCCCTATTCTTTTTAAACAAATTATTCTCTGTAAGTTTTGGTTACTCGAAACTCGAGATTAGCCCTGTTTTTTTTAAACAAATTATTATTGGAGACTGTTTACCCTGTTTTTTTTAAACAAATTATTCTCTGTAAGTTTTGGTTCCTCGAAACTCGAAATTAGAAATTGAGTAGAATATTGGATTGTTTTCTCTCTCAACTGTTGTTAAAATATTTCGTAAAAATTAAATATCATGCTCATCAATAAAATAGGGGATATGTTCATGAAATTGAGAGATTCGGTTTTGTATGGGTGGTTCTATGTGCCCTGTGATTCTATCCTTTTATGCTTATGCAATTCCCTCAGAGGTGGAGAGCTTCCAAGATGATGAGAAAAGTTGCCTGAGTTGTTCATGTGTCTGTGCATTACTTATTTACTTCTTGTTGAATATATGTTTCTTATATAGTTCATGATTAACGTGTTCTTCCTTTGACATTATTAAGGGAGACAGTTTCTGGTAATTTTCTGGTTTCTTTTTACAACTGTTTTTATTTGTAATTTTTAATTTCATGAACGCATGTGATTGGAAATTTGGTAGACTATTGCAATGTTTATGAAATCAACTGCAGTGTTCAGCAAAAATATTTTCTTTTGGAAAAGTGTGTTATAATATGAGCTGTATTTATAATGTCTTGTGCATTTCTTCTTCGTGCTTTTTTATTTCATGTCACATTTATATGCAGTTGTTTATGATCTAAGTACTTTTTGTATTTTATTTTTTGTTCATCTTCTACAATTTCTTCTATGTTATGGTCATTCTTTGGAAAATGATGAAATTACATTTACCTTATTTGATTCATGATCTTTAATTTCGATAGTGATACATGTAATTAGTAATTTACGAGAATATTGCAATGTTTGAGTTATTTTAATGTTTAAGTTTTGAAAGCTTTTGTT
>ML780825.1:72610-82805 GCA_009831015.1 Picea engelmannii
TTAGTTACATTGTTTTTGGTACATTGTTTTTTTAGTTACATTATTTTCTTAGTTGACAAAATATTAATTTTGAACCTTTGTTGAAAATATGCTCTTTACATTGACATTTGTGAATACTAAATAAATGATCAAATCATTGACATCTGTGAATACTAAATAGATGATCAAATCATTTAAATATCATGTAACTCCCATTGTTCATTATTTTTGGTACATTGTTTTTTTAGTTACATTATTTTCTTAGTTGACAAAATATTAATTTTGAACCTTTGTTGAAAATATGTTCTTTACATTGACATTTGTGAATACTAAATAAATGATCAAATCATTGACATTTGTGAATACTAAATAGATGATCAAATCATTTAAATACCATGTAACTCCAATTGTCCATGTGCCGATGCTACTTGTCAAGACTAAATCCATAATAATATTTACTTGATATGGAATTGTAAGTGTGAATATTGTAAGGAATCTTAATTAAGAATGTAATTTTCTCTCATTGACATTTGTGAATACTAAATAGATGATCAAATCATTTAAATACCATGTAACTCCATTTTTTCATGTGCCAATGCTACTTGTCAAGACTAAATCCATAATAATATTTCCTTGATATGGAATTGTAAGTGTGAATATTGCAAGGAATCTTAATTAAGAATGTAATTTTCTCACGTTTTTTTTTTTAATGAGCCTAGGAACATTCCAAAATTTGAAATTTAATCATAAGTAAGTGGTCCACATTCATTTATTTCGATTTGTACCTTTTTATGTGCTTCTTATTGTGGACATGTTTTTTTGGTTGGTCATACCAACCTAGTGTTTAGCTTATGCATTTGATGTATCTTTGGAGACAACTCAAGGAGTATTGTTTTTAGAGAGGGTTGTTATATTTGAGAAAGTTCTAGTTGATATCGTTTTATAGGTTAGAGTCCATCAACATGTAATATTTGATCTTTTTCTCCTATATTTGAAATTTATCCTATGTATGACATTTAATTTAAGTATTTGGGAAAACATATTTGACATTTGATTTAGTAGTTGGGGAAACATATGATTCCCAACAATTATCCTAATAGATTCTTTAATGTATATTCACAAATTATCCTTTATGGTTATCTTTGAGAGTTCATGGCAAACCAACTAAGCTATAGGGTCTCTGAATGGGGGTGTAGGGTTTAGGGTATCATACTAGAGGTAAGTTGTGAGGTTTTTAGATTGATAAATTATTGATGTGTGTAATGACCCCTTCATTACACCTTCAAGTGAAGCGGACAGTGCAATGTTTATTTTTATTTTTTTTTAAACATGACGACAACAACGATTCAGCTAAACAACACAACTGGACGGCGAACACTGCACCCATCGAACATGCAACAAGAAACAACGACTCAACGCATTAGCACATCGAGCAATGGGGTGAACATGCAAAAATCAAGACAGATAGAAACGACTCCCCGTCTGACACAAACACGACAACGCCTACATGCTAAAGTACAACACCCACACATCCAAGAAACATGTCAACACGGCATGAGATGGCATCACTCAATTAAAATGTGCAATCTCTTAACGACTTCGCCAACAAACCCTAAAGTGGATGGATTAATAGTATCCTTGTACTCACTAATGCCAAAAGTTGCAAGTGTTTGATGCTTATGGAATCAGTCTCCAAAATCAAGTGCCTAGCATGCGATAAACTAGAAGTCCATGCATTAGGAAATGTAGTAAACTGCTTAATATAAAACATGCATTTACCAAATGATATACCTTCCATCCAGTTGGCATAATCAGCTTTCTGCCAGAGATGTGGCACCTAAATATCTTCTCAAAAGGTGCACTAGCAATATTTTTAAATTTTCAAAAAACTTAACGATATAAGAAAGATGTAAAGGTCCTTCAAATCCAAGCACAACATCCATCCAAAACACGGTCACACATAGAAATTCCATGACCACAATAATAGAATGGAACTATTATAAGTTTCCAACATAATTACAATGACAATTTACATCATTTTTATAAGTTGAACACATTATTCGGAAACACCCTTAAAGGAACAACATTCCTCATGGCGATTAAGATTCAGTACATATATATGAACATTAATATTTAATTTAATGGAATTCAAATGACATGAACACATTCCTTTTTCCTAATACTTAATTTGGGAGTGAACATATTATACCAGCTAACTTTCATGGAGTTAACCTGCACTATTCACCATTTAACAAGTATTAACACTAATTAAATAATTACAATCATTGTCAGCAACCAAGTAGTCGTCGATAATAATTGTTGTTGGATCTAAAGTTAAAATGCAGTAGGAAAGGAATCAAGGCCCATTCAAAGGAATTGGTAGAACGCAGTAGTTGAACACTGCCAAAGTTAAATGCTGACTTACCGACCCTATTCATTATTCTCAACAAATCGCGGGCATATAAAAACGAACGCAGGCATATAATGAGTTCGAAGTCATAAATATAAATAAAATCACAGTTAAAGCAAGTAAATTCGCAGTCAAATGAATTGAAGGGCTATCTGAGAAGAAAACGCAGTCTGTTGCAACATAGTAATTGTTGTCTATAAAAATCCATTCTAGTTGCTATTACCTAAAACAATTCACTGCCAGAATGTCAGTTTTCTATCTATACATAAATGTGTATCCATGAAATCTCAAACAATGGAAAAATATACCACCATTCATTCCATTAAGGTAGAGATTCGCATTCACTTAGATTGTTGTCAATAGCTATGAATTTCGCTATCTATTAAAGGTGCAGGCTATCTGTTGAAAAAAATAAAAATGGAACTATATTTTGTTGTCCAACGCATGGCTAAAGTCTATCATTTCTTGTTGTCTAACATATTATATTGTTGCAATAATTAAAACATATCAATTGCTACCATATTAATCGCTATTATAAAAAGGAAAACGATATCCTAAAGCGTTATAAGCAAGTATACTAATTAAACCCCAAAAATTTGTTTCCTATGACTACCTTAAGTGGTTTTCTATGGTTATGGGGCATGATGTTCATCACAGTAAGGTAATCGTTGTCATGACCAAAATGAAAACGCAGAGGTGAAATTCCAGAGTCTTTGTGCAATTCATGCAAGGTGTCAGCGTGGGGAGGAAGCTGGGTAGGGTGCCGGGAATTTCATGATGTGGAGATTGAGTGAAAGAACCAAGATACAACGTGGGCATGTTGGGTAAACACAGTCCAATTTAGGTGAAAATGCAATGGAAAAAAAAAATGATTTGCAGAAGGCGATTTGGTAAGACGAAATGGTGGGAAAAGAAAAAACACGAGTTAATAACAGGATATAGTAAGAAATAAAATGAAATGACAATGGCCATCAAGGATAACTCATTGCCCAATGCCAAGAAGGATGCCCAGGGTAACTAATGTACGAAAACGCAGTCTAAAGAGGTCATTAAGACGCAGAGTGATTGATAGTTGTGTATACGGTATGAATCCGTGAAAAGATAGGTAGAATGCAGAGTAAAACAGTAATAAAGTGCAGCAGGTAAATCTCTGTGTAAGTAAGTTCGCAGAGTAAAAAAAAAAATTAAATCGCAAGTAAATAAGGGATAAGGTTGTGATTTAAACCTATGAAACCACAGAGTAAATAATGAAATAAAACGTAGTGATTATCCATTAAAACAAGGGAATGTCATTGAAAAGTTGCAGAGATTTATCAACCCAAGCACAAAAAAGTTCCAAGGTTGAGAAATTAAAGTTGTCAAGAAAAAGAACAGAGACGAACCAACCAAAGGCGCAAGGATAAACCATTCTGAAATGAATCAAATGACACAAGGATGTCCATTCTCATAAACGCAAGGACAAACTGGGCAAACATCCTTCGCTCCTCATCCACGCACAGAAAAGGGGCATTAGGATATATAGGTCTATTAACACCGAAGTGACGACCGTCAATCCGGCTCCTGGCTGACTGCTCAAGCGAGGATTGATGAGCTAGGGACGAGGGTGAAGTAAGAAGAGAAATATCCTCAAAAAATCAATAAAACTATAGGGTGGTCACAACATGCAGGGATCGAAGGCCAAGGGAATCAATCAACAGCGAGCTTAAGGCTATGGGGAATTAATTTATCATTTAAAATGCTAAGTCAAACATTTTCTTTACCCAATTAAAAATACAGAATTGAAAGCGTGAGGTATAATAAGAATCTACCATGCAGAATCAAGTAAGTGTACCGTAGCCCAAGTCGCCTGCTTTGATTCGTTGTCCTGCATGCTCCATGTCGCTCCCGCTTGCCGACCGATGAGACTTCACCAATACCTCCTAGCCAACGCTAGGGGTATTCTTCTTCCCCCTTATCCCGCTGAGCCACAAAGGGGCCACGCACACTGAACCAGAGATCAACTAGCTCCCAGCTCGCCTCACAAGGCTGAGCTACCACTCCTCACCGAGCTGGGTATCCCAACTCCCACAAGCTAAGTCAGTCAAGTCTGAAATTTTGCAACGTAACGTTATCATAGCAGAAGAGATCTATCATCCTCCTCCTCCCTCCTTTATATAGAGTTTCTAAGTCATTTACTTTCCCAAAATCCCATTTAATTTATTGTTCAATAATTTAATTCATAAAAATCCTCCCCGTACATGTGTCACCCATCCTCTTTATTGCACCATAAATTAATTTCATTAATTACTTGATTACGCCTATTTCCCTCACCCACCTAAAAGCATTCCTAGAATCGCTCCTAGGTGTCCCCATATTCCCTTACACAATTTAATGACTTACCCCCTTACTAATTCACTAGTTGAGTTCAATTTTGAAAGTTCTTAAATGCTAGATACTATACTAAGTTAGTCGTTTCTTCTTCTTTTTTTCTTATGTTTCCCTTTTCTTTTTATGTTTCGTGCTTTTTCCTGGTTTCCTAAATATTTTAAATTTCCCTCTTTCCCCTTTCATTTAAAACTCAAATTGGCATGTGCAGAAAATTACATTTTTTACCCTTTTCCTTTTTATTTAATAAATTTCCCCTTTTTATTTTATTTAATATAACAAAACAATTATTTCCCCTTTTTAAATTGTATCCCCCCAAAAGATTTTTATAAATCAATTTAATTGCTTACCCCCTTCTCGTCACATGATGAATGATGATTAACATTATTATTTATATATATATATATATATATATATATATATATATATATATATATATTATCACAAGTATCACTTAGACCTAGACGTTATTTTCCTAGGCTGGGCGACATTTTATTAGGGAAATTGTTTAAAATCTTTCTCATCACATTATTCGTTCTAAGTCCATATAGGTTTATTCATTAATTATTTAACAACACGATGTGCCCTTCAAGACGCACTAGGTGCTCCAAGGGTGCCACTTGCCTCATTATGTTTCCCTTGTGTGATGTGCCCTTCAGGACGCACTACGTGCTCCAATGGTGCCACTCACCTATTTCTGTTTTTCTTCCATGACATGCTCTTCAAGACACACTACGAGCTCCAAGGGTGCCACTTGCCTCTTGACTGACTTGGTAGACATCAAAACCCCTGGAGTCAATACTCCGCCAAGTGATCTTGTGGGAGACTAAGGGCCTCTAAGGAATAAGGCCATTGCCTTATTGCGTGCCCCTTAGAATCATTGTGAGCGAGTGTCGTAGTCTACCCTCACAGCATCGTGGGTCTTCTCGAACTAGGTAGGTGTTAACCTACAGTTCGAGCCACAGAAGGAGTGCTAGTAGGCTGTGGTAGGGCAGTTGTCCACCCCTCTCCCTCGACGTCTCTGGTAGTTGTGTGTGACACCTCTACTCCATATGTGAGTTCGGTCGGCAAGCTATCGTCAGCATGCATCATCAACGATTAATGTCAGAATGAGATCCATAATCATAACATATAATCATATGCACATATGTCATATATACAACAATAAAACCCAATAGTCCACTCCCTGACTCGATCCGAAATCCAAGGGTTTCATTGATGCCTCTGCATCCTCGAGGTCCAAAATCCTACACACTCAGGAGAACTGAATCAATAGCACCTGTCTAAGTCAATACAAAAAAATAGCATATAATCACATCCATAATGCCTCATAATCATAATCAACAGCCAATGGTATAATAATCTGGATCACTTGCAAACAAGTGTCCTCAAAGAATAGGTTTTCTTAGTGCGCGTAAGAGCAGGATGTTATAATGTGGCAGAGTACAACATTGGTTGGCAACAAACCTCTTCAAAATGAAAGAAAATATTATTCTCTAATGAGGTTTCAAAGCCATATCTATCATAATGCCCAAGTTAACCATGGGCCTTAATTTGTACAAAATACCTCTTTCACATGAATTTATTAGCACTTCATCTTCACTTTTTTTTATCCATGTCTATCATTTTGTTCAATCATTGAAATTTTTATTTTATTTTTTTTTGTTATATACATATAACATCAACTCTAACCTATACTTATTGAATAACCTATACTTATTGAATAGAAAGGAAAGTGTGTTATTAGTGTTTTTCTCCAATCCTTTAAATTGGATATTGGAACTGGTTTTGTGACTAGATCCGCTACTCTAATTGCAACTCGTGAAAGGCCTCTCTAGCTTCCTTTGGCTTTACTCCTAATTTTACCGCTGTCGATTAATCGACTTGGTAAATTGGATCTCAACCTAGATAATGGACAAAGGAAATATATCTCTTTGCTTCTTTTGCTTAAACAAGTGTTTTTCTCTATTCCTTTAAATTGAATATTTGTTTTTTTTCCCTTTTCTAATAGTGTTTTCTTGTAAGCTAGAAACTTGTGAAACGTTGGCAATTCTAGAAAAGGGTTTTCCATTCACAAATGGGAAGCTCGCACCGAAAACAAAGTTGTTTTGTTGCCCTTTCTGTTTCATAAGGGTGTTTTTCTTGAAACGCTCCTTTGAGATGCCATCTTCCTTAACAAAGACTAAGTATTTATATATTAAATATATTATGAACTCAAATAAATTATATAAAGTAATTAGAAAATATGATAAAAGAGCAGTATTTGAATTGTAGATATAAACATTGAATATATTATAGCATTTGAATTGTAGATAAATATATTATGAACTTAACTTAATTATGTTAAACAAATAGAAAAGTATAATGAAAGAGAAGAATTTGAATTGTAGATACGTTTCACTAATAGAAGAATTGGAATTGTAGATACGTTTCACATTTATTAGTGGATGGTATTTGAATGTTGATGCAAAGGATGGCAAGATGGAGCAACCATTTTCTAACTTTATTAATTTTATTATGGGTGATAATGTGGCTTTGGTTAAGGTATGAATGATGCTTATTTTAAAAACCTACTATTTAAGAGGGTTCCCAATGAATGATGGAAGCAACCGTTCTTTCACTTTATTAATTTTACTATTTGTGTTAGATAATGTGGCTTTGGTTAAGGTATGAATATGCTTATTTTAAAAATCTATTATTTAGGAGGGTTCCAAAAACTTTAAACTTTATTATTTAGGAGGTTTCCCAAAAATTTTAAGGAATGTACTTATCATCTAGTGTATGTAATTAGTGTGAAAGGGTTTGCCTAGTGTATGTAATTAGTGTGAAAGGGTTTGCCTAGTGTATGTAATTAGTGTGAAAGGGTTTGCCTAGTGTATGTAATCARTGTGAAAGGGTTTGCCTAGATATGGTAACATTATATTCTTGTATGTAATCAGTGTGAAAGGGTTTGCCTAGATATGGTAACATTATATTCTTGTATACTTTGGATGCATATTATGTTATTATGTTTGTTTTATATTTTAAAACTTTGTCCTTAATGAATGTACTTATCATCTTGTGTATGGAATCAGTGTGAAAGGGTTTCCCTAGATATGGTAATATTATCTTCTTGTATACTTTGGATGCATATTATGTTTGTTTTATGTTAATTAAGGGAAAGTATATTGTCATATTATCTTCTTGTATACTTTGGATGCATATTATGTTTGTTTTATGTTAATTAAGGGAAAGTATATTTTAAATATTTGTCCTTCAGTTTTTTTTGTCATCTTTTTTAACATTAAATTTGGATCTAATTAATGATGTGAATTCATAAACATTAAATTTGGATATTGTTATTAATGATGTGAATTCATAAACATTAAATTTAGATATTGTTATTAATGATGTGAATTCATAATGGTATACTGTGGATAAAAAATGTTAAATACATGCTTATGACATTACTTTTGTATGTATGCCTATGTGTGAGTTTACAAAGTTGTGTAGTGATGCAGATTTTAATTATCAACATTGGAGATGCAAAGATTATCCTTTGGAAGAAAAATAAGCATGATACACCATAGTTGATCGGTCCTCTTCTCTTAAAGACCGGAAAGCTTACTCCCACAGGAGAGGAGACCCATCCAAGGTGGATCACTCTATGTATTCCCCCGTCTTCACTCTATGTATTCCTCAGCTTCACGTTTTCAAGGAATGAATATTTTCGTGTTTGTCAAGCCCGCCCATCGACCTTTCTTCCCATGTTATCACTCATATTTATTCTCTTTGAGGGGAATAAATATGAGTGATAATGTGACTGGAGAAATGTCAAACATTGACAATGATGCGAAGATGATAGAAAATTTTAATTGTCCTTTGAAATCTTTGGTTGTGACTAGAGAACATAAAGCAAGCTATACTCAATAGCATGCAAGGATTCAAAAGGTAATACATTATTTATTTTTACATTTCAAAATGCGAATCTTGATTGATAATTGATTATTCTGATGCAATTCCTTTCTGTTGAGTATGCTAATAATATCACTTGAGTTTGAAAACAATAACTTAATTGATTTGTTAATTCTTCATGCTAGCTTTTTGTTAATTCGGTAACGCCTTTAATCATTATGTTTCAAGGAATGTTGCAATTAACTAAATATTGTCATGCTTGTCTCCTATATAGGAGACATTCTTAGGATTGGTGCATTCCTCTTCATTAATTTTGTAACGCCTTTAGTCATTATGTTTCAAGGAATGTTGCAATTAACTAAAGATTGTCATGCTCATCTCCAATATAGGAGACATTGAATTAGGATTGGTGCATTCCTCTTCATTAATTTTGTAACRCCTTTAGTCATTATGTTTCAAGGAATGTTGCAATTAACTAAAGATTGTCATGCGCGTTTCCTATATAGGAGACATTGAATTAGGATTGGTGCATTCCTCTTCATGGAAATTGTGGATTTCGATCGGTAGTTTTATAACCATGTAACATGGTTTCTAATTTAATATTTTTACTATTATTTACAAATAATAATATTTGTAAATTAGTCTTTTATTGTGTGGAAAATAATAGATCTAATTTACTAATGAGTAAGGTGAATTAGTTTTTTGGATAGAGGTTGTATTCAAATCCCATATATGGATATGTTCAAGGCATAAAACCAAGAAAATGAAGTAAAACATTTTCTATTGTACTAAATTGAAAGATTTAAATCTCATTCTTTCACTCATTCATCTACATGCTTCCTAGGAGTGAGTGAATGAGTGGTAATAGTATGGAAATTCCCTATATTTGCATTATATATTCTTATATAAGGAAGGATATATTTTTTCTTTTGCTAGTTGATTAGTGATCGCATGCATTTATCTCTTGAGCTTATTGTTGTAAATACTTGTGAGGATATTTTCTTGTTATTGATGAAGTTATTGATTTTGTTGAGATATTGTTGCAGAATTTCACAGTTCAAATTTAGAGTTGTTGCAAAAAGACTCAAAAATTGGGAGGAACGGGAGGAAGTTAATCTATGTTAATTGTCAAATAAAAAGACTAACAGAAGTGGTTGATTGTTAGGTGGTTGATTGTGAACCAATATTCTGTGATTCTTTCTTTTGCATCCCACAAACTTGAAGACTGAGAGTACGTGATCTTTTTGCACCAAATTTGTTCCAAATAGCTATTCTTGTAATGAACGGAAAGAAAAATGTCAGTAGGAAAGATCAAAGTAATCATGCAGGGCCATGCCATTAAAGTACAAACTCATTTTGATCTAGAAGAAAAGAATAAAAACTAAAAAAGAAGGAAGATCAAGGCACACTAAGTGCACTTGGAAGGAAGAAAAATAGAACAAATTGAAAACTTTGAATGGCATTCTTTCATAAGTGTTGTTTTTTATACTTAAATGCTTGTGAGGAGGTTTTCATTGTTAATGCAGGAATTATCATTATCAAATTCAT
>ML780825.1:89095-99147 GCA_009831015.1 Picea engelmannii
TAGATATTGGAAAACAATACTTCAATGAATATGATTAATTTAAAACAATGTATTTGAATTTTAGATGATATTTTGTATTTAAAAAATATAATCCTTTTCTCTTTTCAACTTTTTAATTTAAAAATTATAAATTGTGATTAATGCACTCCTTTTTATAGGATTTAAAGATTTCCTTTTTGCCTAGTTTCATAGGCATGTAACATGATTGTTAGTATTTATAAATTTAATTTTTTTAATGTGTCAATAGAAAAGCAAAGCTCATAGAGGCATGTTTACTTTTTAAATTGAACTTTATTTGTATGGTAAATAAAAGCATACAAATAAAAGAGCTTATAGAATAGAATAGATGCATGTTTACTCTTTAAAATATGACACTTAATTAAAAATGTATGTTTGAAGTAAAGGATTTTGGACTTTTTGCTATTACCAAAACAATTTATCAATTTTTTAATGGATTTGAATTAATAAATGTGTATAATATTCAATAATTGTGAGAGAAAGAAAATAAAAAAGAGAAAGGAAAATAGAGAATTAAATGAAATAAGAAAAATGAATATGAGAGAATGTTCAGGAATGGAAAGTAAGGGGTCGTTGTTGTTGGACTTCCCCTGATCCCTTTGTCTCATGAATTTTACTCTCAATGTATATTTTTGGCCAAGAGAGTAATAGATGTAGAGAGCCAAGAGTTGCTCAAGTACCTTTTGGGGCAAGAGAGGAAGAGATGTAGAGAGCCAAGAGTTGCTTGTACTAGAGATTGCCCAAATGAAATATTGAGCCCCCATTCAAAGCTAGTTTACCCATTTGGGTTTACAAGATAAAATTTCTGAGTTCATGGTGATTGATGTTGTGTGTATTTTTGTGAGAAACTCGGATGTGTTTAATACTCCTTTGCTTCATATAACTTGTTGCCTCGTTATTTGATGGGTTGATTATGTGTATGAGTATTTTCCTTACAATTAAATTATAGCTTGTAATTTCTTTAATGGTTCGAAGAGGGTTGTCTTTGAGTTTTCATTCAAAAAGTATGTTACTCATACATCCTCAATGAATGCAATAGCTATGGATTTATATCTGTCAATTTCTTGTTAGTTAGGAGATCAATGACTATCATTTTGAAGCTGTTGTAAGTATAATGGGAGTTATTAAATTGTTTTTCTCATAGTCGTTAGTGTTTTTCTCTTTCTTGAAAGTTACCACTTTACTCCCCGAGTTGAAATTTGTTTATTCACAGTGTCTTCAATCCTCCACATGCATACGCACTCCCTAGCTCAAATTTCTCATAGTTGGGTTGATTCCCACTTCCCTGGGCGACTTAATCCACTTTTTGAGTGATTCAATACTTAACTAGGTTTAATTCCACTTCCCTTGGTTGACTACATACTAGTATGGTCGATATAATTTTTAGTTGGTCGATTTAACTTCTCTCTAGTTCAATTTCTTACTCCATTGTGTGAACTGCTATCCACATGTTGAGTTTTCATTTGCTTGTAAAATAAAGGCCATATGGGTTGTAAGTAGTGGTAAGAGGTTGTTTGGCATCAAGGAAATCCTAATGGACTTGTTTCCTAGATCATTCTTAGTTGTCCATTGATTGCTATGAGACATTGTATTCATTTCTCTTTGCTCCAACGTGTAGGAATGCCAATTAATTGTAATTGCTACATATCAAACTTAGCTTTGAATCTCCATGGAATTGAATTAATATAGCTTAATAACTTGTTGGTGCCTACAATGTTACTCTCAGTTTGAATTTATATGCTACGATAATTTGCTACTTTGCTTTTAAATAAATAAAAAATTGCATCAATGCTCAGGAAAGTTGAATCCATATCCACTGAATTGACATATGTTGTGTTTGATGATTGCCATCGGCAAGAAAGAATTTGTTGTTAAATTAATTTAAATCTGAATCCATATCCACCAAATTGACATTTGTTGTGTTTGATGATTTCCATTGGCAAGCAAAAATTTGTTGTTAAATTAATTTACCCTCTTTTGCTTGATAGTGAACAATAGTATGGAGCATACAGAGATGGTGAACAAGTTGGTGGATGTTCCATAAGTGGATTTTCATTTGGTTTGAGAATCCCACTTAAGGCATCACAACTTGCAAGCACATGGAAATCTCACCATCTTGATTCAGAGTTAGAAACCAAATCTAAAAAATTGAAGAGACTCATATGAATGCCTCCAATGGTATTGAAGGACTAAAATATTCTAGTTAGTTGGCCATCATGCCTCTTAGCATTTGAGAACAACAAGAAGAGAAAGCTCACCATTTGGAGCAGAGTTCTTGTTCTAGAGAAGAGTTCACTTTGGGTTCATAAAGAAACCATAGTTGGAGCATGCTTCTTAGCAAAACATCATATCCATACTAATCAATGTATGTAGCTCCAAGCAATGACAATTTAGAGGCAAAGGAAAAAGGGGTTGTAAGCATCTTTGGATTCCACACAATAATTCCATAAATATTTTGAAGAAGATCTGATGAGCATATGGGACATCAAGCTATGTAGAGTTAGAGACTTGACATAGTGGTTTTTGACTCATCAATAATCTCACTTATTACTTACCATTTCTAGTTAGTTGGATGTATTGTGTGCAGGTAAGTCAAAATATCAGAGAAGAACAAAGATCCTTATACAGGGTGGAGGATAGATGTCTAGTAGCCTTCTTGAAGGAAAAACACCTTGTACAAGATTGAGATAGATAACATATTTTTAACTTCCGCAAAGAATCCATGTTGGTGAATAAAGTGGGCTATAAGTCCCTTGTTTATGGATCATAAAGTATCAATGTAGTTGCATCCTTGACTGTGAAAAAATTACCAAAACTTTGAAGAGAACATTGCAAACGTCAACATGGGTAAAGAAAGAAAAGAAAAGTTGGTAGACTTAAGGGCCAGCCATGCTCAACTTTGAGAAGATAACAAGCAACTAAAGGTGTAGGTCTAAATGTTCAATAAGAGGATGGTAGAGATGGAAAATCTCCATGAGACCTATGCTAAAATGTTTCCACTAGTAAAGAAGAAGTCTGAAGAATGTCGATACTCCCTCACCATTGTCATGGAAGAGTGGAACAAGCACATAATGTATATTGTACACCTGGGAGAAAAGGTCACTCGGGTGGATAGTTGGCATGAATATAGGCTCACTCAAATGATGACACAAATGCAACAAGAATTGGAAGAGAATGAGGCCTTGGCAAGGCTACAAGCAACTATCAAAGAGCACTAGGAAGCAGAGTCACCATCCATTGTCACTATCAAGGCCAAACCCATGACCGAGACCACTCTAATAAGTTCAACTTTCATAAACATTTCTCAAGAACAAATTGATGGATTTTAAAAGCATACTAGAGGCATTGGTTCCAATCTCCTAATGGATATGGGCTATGATGGACAAGGGCTAGGAAAGAAAAGACGCGGCATATTTAGCCCCATTTTAGCTACAATGTGGGTCACGTGTAAAGACTTAGGATTTGATGGTAGAATGTGAAATCCCATGACCATGAAGACCACTTTTTTGAAGGATAAATATATGTCATAGTTGGCCTGCTCATTAGCTAAGGAAAGAAGAAGAAGAAGACCAAGAGGTCTTCATCAAACAAGACATCCCTCATTTTTCATTGCTGCAAGAAGAGAGGCCATAGCAGTGTGAGTTGTTGGTACTTAGAGGCCTCTTTTTTTGTGGGAAGAAATTCCATGAGGCAAAATCTTGTTGGGAGAAGCATGACATGTGCCATAAGCCGGATTTCTTTTAGAGGAGGAATGGAAAAAATACTTCTCTAATCCAACAGTGTACTTAGAGGCACATGGAGAGGAGGATTATGTTAGGTAGTACATCAAGAATCAACAAGACTTTTTTCCACCATTGCAAGTTGAGTGGATATTGGGAGGCAATGTGTTGGCAACTTTATCCATATATTCATCATAGAAGTTGCATAACCAAGAGAAGGGTGTGTAAAATGAATCCTAACATAGATAAAGAGTTTCCTTCATCTCCCATTCAAGGAGGAGAAGTTGTCTAAGAACATATAACAACATAAGAGGTTTGCATCACTATCAAAGAGGACAACGGGTTGATGCCAAAAACCAAGGACATTCCATTCCAATTGCTACCTGCAATCTTCTACAAGAATTTTTCCTCCTTGAAGGTGTGTGAGAGATTGGTGCAAGTAGGTCAATGACCTTTGGAGGATCTCTAGAGAACTCCATGACGTTATTGCAATCATATGCAAGCATCAGAGGGTTGTTTCCATGTCTAGAAGCAATTGATCCTAGCAAGATAAGGCATGCCACACTTTATCTTATGGGACTATTACATGATGGCATAGCTTGTTGGGGTCACATTAAACATATAACAACTCTAACAGCCCAATTTGATTAATTTTATCATAGTTTTTAATTTAAATTTAATTAATTATTAAAATATATTAATGAGTCTTTTATTATTTTATTATTAAAAGGTGGGTGAAGTAATTAATGGGGGGATAAGGTTGTTGGGGAATTAATGGGGGGATAAGGTTGTTGGGAATTAATGAGGGGGATTTGAGAGAGGAGGATAAGGAAGAAGGGGAGGACTTGGAAGAAGATCTCATTTTTGTTTTTAGGATTTCTGAAATATGGAGGAGGAGGAGGAAATTAGAAGAATTGTTTTGGGGAACTCTCACAGGGCACTATTGTTGCTGGGAATTTTGGGCTGGGGGGCCAGGAAACCGCAAGGATTCCTGGAGCTAGGGAGCTAGAGAGGTTGTTCCTAGTTGGCTAGGAGGTTAATATTCATCCTGGGCAAGAACATGATCAGACAGAAAAGGGACTAGATAAACCAACTTGCAGGTGGAGGTATGTATTATGTTGTTTTTATCATTAATATGGTGTTGTTGCTGATATTATTATGTTGTTATTGTTTATTCCTGGTTTATTCCGAGTATAAGAAAATCATGAAATAAATTCTAAACTAAATTTTAGTCATTAAAGTATGAGATTTTAGAAAACTTTTAATTATTTTGAGTCCTAAAAATAATCAGGCTCTATAAATGATATTAGAGTTCGGTTTCAAAAATGAAACCTCGGCTTGACCACCCACAACACTAGGATTTTGTCTTTGTGCCAACATGGTCTGCAACCTCTTCATATGCAATTCAATTCGGGTCCAATTTGGGTTGTTACAAGGCAATTCATCAAAAACAAATGTAAAAAAAAAAAAAATCATAAAGTTATATAGTAATCTTACAGGAATTCATCTGTGTGCTCAAGTTTTCGACTTCATTCAATTCCAGAATTCGTATCTTGAACTTCATTAAGTAAAGACTTATCATGTGGAACATGGATGCTCCATTTTCGAAATGATGCAACTACCACCTAGGCTATCCGGGTCAAGGGATTTCCCCCTATCTTTTGATGTCAGTATAAAACAATACCTAAATATACTATTATTCCCATGGTAACAGTAGTAATTCCAAAACCCCACTCCCAACCAACATTCTCTTGGATCCAAATAAGAACACTATTGGCAACAAGAGCACCAATGTTAATTGATGAATAAAACCAATTGAAAAAAAAAAAAAAAATTCTACATCATATGTCTCATCAAAATGGTCTGCTCCAACCTTGAGGCATCCACAACCAATTGAGAACCACCAAGAGTGGCTACAACCTTGGTTTTTGTCCCTTTTTTATTCACATCCCCACTAACTTCAAAAAAATACATCCACTGTGATGAACAACTAGAACCTTGATTTCTCTCATCAACCTGAGTCGATTCAGCTTATAGCCACTGCAAAAACCGAATCTAGTTGAGCCAAAACGTCCCCTCTATATTCATGGTTTCCTAAAACTGCACATGTATCTGATTTCATGGCAAAAAAACAAGGCTTTTGTGGACTCTTTGTGCTGTGGATTTGAGAAAATGATTGTAAAAAGCTCTGCTACACCTGTTATCTCGTCCTCGTAGAAGTTGTCACCAGTGGAGATGATGAAATCTATATTTAGATCCTCTGCTATCCTCCCATCTATTACCCATGTATGCAATGAACTCAATGTAATGCATATATGGAATAAATCACAGGTAAGTGAAGCCAGATATCATATAAAAATGAAGGTTTTAAAATCGTTCTCGATATGCCACTTGGGACTGGTTATAGAGCCCTTTTCTTCCCCAGTATCCAACTACTAAGAAATTGAGAGACCCATCAACTTGTTTTGTTACAAGTTGCCCACATGATAAGAAAAATCATATTAACAGGGCGATTACATCGATATAGGACTAGAATTTCATTGTTAATGTTCATAGCATCTTCCTTCATGCAATTTTCTTTTTGGTCGGATTCTCCCAACCGCAAAATCCCTTGGAAAAAAAATACTTTGATGACTTAACTATTGGAAGAAGCACGAGAGGAATTGTTTATTTATAGATGTTGGTATCTACCTCAAAGAATTCAATTATGTTATTCTGAATGATTAATTAGGAATTATTTCTTAATACTGGAAGTTGTCTGGTGAGGCAGAATTCTTGTTTTAACTTGGTAAGTCATGTTTTAAATGAAAATGATGTTGATTATTGTTTTAACTTGGGAAGGCATCCATAAAGCATGAAAATATCAGTGAATATCAATGAAGAATCTGTGAGAGGCTTGATCAGAAATATTCATGTGTGTATATAAGACGCGAACTCCTTAACATAGGATTCAACTCTGTGGCATTCCTAGGAATCTACGTCTAGTGTTCGAGTCATTGAAATGATTATGTTGTATCCGATCATACGAAAAACCCATTGTTGAATCATAGAGATAATTATGTTAAGGTATATGAGTGTGAAATCCCACAACCTATTCAATGAGAAAAATTTGTTGCTTCTACTACCATGCTTTCCCAAAATCAATTCCATTGTAGCTATCACTGTAGTTCTTCCTTGAAAGACCGGGACCGACTCCCTTGTGCCCTTATCTTTTAACATATTCATCTCATACATTGATCAAAATTGAGGTTGTTTCCAGAGGGGCAATCATAAATAACATGATTTTCTAGGGAGGTAAGCTTCTGAAGACTTGTCATGCAAGCTAATCTTATGAATGCTTGTTGTGCACGCTAAATATGATAAAACTCCACTGATAAACGCCACTGATAGAGGGTTTGGGAAATGTTACTAATAGAGGGTTTAGAACAATCATGGAATTCTCGTATGGTTATAAAAACCTTTGAGAGCTTCGTGTCGGAGGAGTCGCAAGATACTAGGAGTCTGGAAACTCTAGCAACGTCCTTTCTCCCTGTTTCTAATCAGAATTGATTATGTTGAAGGCTTGTCAGGAAGGAAATGGATGCATTACATGAAACTTTAGTGTTAAGTTTCCTCTAGTTTTGAGCTATCTAATGACAGACCTTGTTCTATCCTAATTCTTTTCTTTTGGAGTATTGTTGTCTCGTGAAAATATATAGCTGATATTACTCCGCAAATGTTATGCATTATAGAATTAATGTGATATAATATTAGGTTTATTATTATTGTATTTTAATTTTGTATAATATTTAATATATTAAGTTGATATATATAAATTATATCAGTTAACTAATTAATTCTTTGAGTATGAAGGTTTCCACAGTTGATTATAATTGATTAATTGTTTGTAATATGAATTATAAAATGTATTTATTTATTTAATAAAATAGATTACAATTTTATTTATTTTAATTTTAGAAATTAAATTATTATTTGATTTGTTATTATTGTAATTGTATTTTGTATTTAGTTTTATACAATTAAATTATTAAATAATAATAATAATAAATAAATAAATAAAAATTGAATAAATATGTTGATTAATCATAGTAAAGTTGATTAATGTAAGGGTTAGATTGGCACTGTAATTTGTTAATGTTAATACATGGTTAATCAACGAGATTTGGATGGGGTTTATGACTAATTAAAAGAGACTAATTACATTAAGAAATGATCCCACAAGGGGCAAGAAACCATACACTACGCACCAACACCTCCAAATGCCAAACCACGAGCCAAGAGGTGGAGAGCTCACGAAGGAAGCCCACAAGGGGAAACCACATTGCACTACGAACTAGAGTTATCATTTTGGTTGCAAACTCCATCACCGGTTGCTCAAACCCACGACCACAAGAGTAAGCTCTAGGGAGGAGACCACGAGGGCCTATGCTAAATTTACGGCTTATGACTCATTGATCATAGTCTCTCACTGTGCTCCACCAAACTCCGTCGCCCACACCAGCCCACCTACCAGGTTCCACCCCAGGTTACTTGTTGGGGGTGCAGAGGACCTCATTACCAGTGTGATTGTCTAGAGTCGCAAGCAGGATTTGTGCATAGAGAAGGAAAGGCTATGATGGGAAGAGCGAGTAGTAGCCAACATATTTATGCAGTGGTTGATAACCGCCAGGCAGAGCATCAATCCACTGTGGTGGAGTCGTCAGGTATGCTAAATCATGTCAATGTTAAAAATTTATTTGATTTTGGTGCTACAAATAGTTTCATTTCATCTTGTGCATTAGAAAAGTGTGGGTTGGCAGCCTACGAGCACAATGACTTGAAACAGGTCGAGATGGCTTCGGGGAAAAAAAAAGTGGTAGGACCTAGCATCGATAATTGTCTAGTAGACCTGAGAATGTGTACTACAAGGTTGAAGGTGTACGTCACTGCTCTAGGGACGTATGACCTAATCATTGGAATGGACTGGTTAGAAGCCCATCGAGCTATGGTAGATTGTTTCACAAAAAGGGTGCTTTGTATTGACAATGAAGGAAGGTCAGTAGAGATCCACGGTGTATGGAAGAAGGTGTCTCTATGATTTATCTTGACCATGAAGGTTAAACATTGCATGAGGCAAGGTTGTCGATTGTATGTAGTGGAATCATTCAATGAATGGAAATGACCCTCCTTGGATCAATATCCAGTATGTTCGGAGTTTAAGGATTTTTTTCCGAAAGAGTTGTCAAGTTTACCTCCTGAGAGGGAGCTTGATTTTACCATTGAGCTAAAACCCAGTGCAGAGCCAATTTCCAAGACACCGTATAAGATGACGGCGCAGGAACTTTGTGATTTGGGGATGCAGTTGAAGGAACTACTTGAATTTGGGCTAATAAGGCCTAATGTCTCACCTTGGGGTGCACTAGAAAATTTTCTCGAGAAGAAGGATGGTTCCTTATGACTGTGTATAGATTACTAAGACTTGAACCATGCTATAGTGAAAAATAGGTACCCAATGCCACAGATAGATGATCTCTTTGATAAGATGAAAGGGGCAGCAATTTTCTCAAAAATTGATCTACGATCAAGGTATGACCAGTTAATAATTAAAGAAGGATATATTCCTAAAACTTCATTTCGAACTCGGTTTGGGCATTATGAGTTCGTTGTAGTACCTTTTGGTTTGACCAATGCGCCAACAATATTCATGAGCCTCATGAATGGTGTATTCTAAAAGTACTTATACCGCTTTGTACAAGTCTTTCTGGATGATATCCTCATCTATTCCAAGAATGAAAGAGAGCATGAGGAACACTTGCGAGTGGTGTTGTCATGCCTTAGATAGAACAAATTGTATGGCAAGTTTTCGAAGTGTTCTTTCTTCTAAAAAGAAATTCACTATTTAGGTCATATCATTTCCGGTGAAGGAATCTATGTGGACCTAGAAAAGGTAAAGGCCATTATGGAATAGACAGTGCCAAAAAATGCTCATGAGGTAAGAAGCTTCATGGGGCTAGTGGGTTATTATCGGATATTTGTGGAAGGGTTCTCTAAAATAGAGAAACCCATTGTAACGACCCTAATTGGATGAATGCTTAAAGATTACAAAGTAAAATTAATTAAAGAAAATATTGTGGTTAACTAAGTAATGATTTAACTACAGATCACATTTAATGACCTGAGAAATAAATTTAAGAGATCAATGAAAAATGTTATAAAATGGTTGTGTATGCAGAGAGGGATAGCCTATGAATCTTGAGAAGATAAAACATTGAAGGAGGACGAAGGACGAAGGACGGGGGGGTGGTTGGAGAAGTAACTGCATGAGTCGGTGAAGGA
>ML780825.1:124862-135297 GCA_009831015.1 Picea engelmannii
TTTATTATTAGTCACATGTAGTGAGTGTGATAGAGGATGTCTCTATGTATGTATTATTATGTAGTTTATTATGTGAACTTTACTTATTAGTATAGGTTAAAGTGTTATATAAGTTTTCTTTAGAGAACAAGTGAGAAGATACGATTTTCTTTTGGTTTAAATATAATGTCCTTGGGAGAATCAGTGTACATAAATAGTATAGAAATGGAATATATGTATAGCTATTATGAGCAACGAACACATAAAGCACTATGTTTGTATTCCCAACACCAACATATGAACATTCCAAGTGGGTTTCCTGCCACTCTGTGGAGCTTCCTGTCTTTCCTACTCTTCTTCATATTGTTATTTCTCCTCGGTGCTACCAAATGTAAGTGTGTTTTTAAAGCCTCCTTGGTTCATTTATTTATGTTTCTACCCTTATTCATATTGTTATTTATCCTCAGTATTACCAAACGTAAGTGGGATTTTAAAGCCTCCTTCATGTGTTTATTCTTTTTCCTTTTCATATGTCGTAAGTGTTTTGAATGGGATGCATGGATGTTGCCTCTACCCATATCCATATATGTACTTTCAAAGTAGCAGGTTTTGTTCAACTAGATTCAAACGAGTTTTTTTAATTTCTTTCATTTCATGTGATGGCATGTAAAATTGATTGTTCTTAAATCATAAAGCACAAAACATATTAAGTGAGAAGTGTGGTTTGATGGATCTCTCAAAAAATATGGAGCACTATGAGATAATTGTTGAGAGTTTAAAGTTCAAATCTCATTAGTATGTGTCTAACCAGGGATATTAATTTACTTACCATGAGTGTTTAGAATATTTATATCTTAAAAACATTTCCCATCCATCTCTTCATGTACTTGAGTAGAGGGTTGAGTTGTGCTTCTTATATATATTTAAATAGTTAATGCTTGGTTCTTGGTTTGACTTTCCCTCAACAATAGTCATGCAATAAAACATAGACTTCACCACATGCAATGAAATATAAACTTCACCACATGTAGTGATTTGTATAAAGTTGTATTTGCATCAAATACACTAACAATAATGGATATTTAGTTATTAGAGAGACATTTAGTCATTACTTCCTAATTTTATCAAACCATTTAATATGGTGATATCCACATTTGTCTTGATGTTTTCTTTGTCAAACCAGACTTGTTCTGTTTTTTTTTAATTCATTTTCACTTTGCAACTTCAAATTTTCTTCTTCATATGCATCTATTTATTTGGGAATGTGGTTTTTTGTTTGTGAACCATTCAACAATTATTAATCTGAATTGTACCAAACAAATGGTTTTTCATTGATTCTTAATCATTTGATTCAACACACTTTTCTTATCTTCAAACAATGTATCGTCATTATTCACTTTGCCGTTCCCTTTCCCCTGCTTTAGGATTGTTATTCGGTGTTTCATTTCTTTGTTTTCTTTATTTGTTTTCATGATAAATTGGTTTCTTTTGTTCGTTGCAGGTCCAAATATGTTGATTCACTCAATTTCACACAAAGGTTGTATAGGCTTTATTAGATGCATTTGATGTACTAAGAATGAGGATCTAAATCATCGGTCCAAAACTTTAAACATTAACTATATATAGTTACATTTCTTTAAATCCTCCCAAACACAAAACCCATAGTCTTTAAACAACATCACCACCTCCCAATTCACTTCGGTGTTTTCTTTCCCCTACTGGAGTTGCAACATTTAACATACATGCAACCACTATACATGCATGACTTAGGATTCCTATCAAGGATATGAGGCCTTTACATGGTCAGTCTCTTGCAGTGTTCCAAGAAGAGATGAAACATATTCACTACATTCTAATTGATGAGATGAGCTTCATAGGATATAGACTTTTTGTTCAACTTGAAAGTCGCTTGCGTGAGGCATTTCCAGAAAAAAAAAAATATCACTACTCATTCGGTTCTTGTTCAGTAATTCTTGTGGGTGACTTGGGTAAATTACCACCAGTAATGGACAAACCTATTTATGCAAGAGAAACTCCAAGCAGGAGCTTATGGACAACCTTTACCACTATAGTGAAGTTGGAAACAATATTCCGACAGCAAGGCATCTATGTCACCTAGTCCTGCTTACATCAGTTGTTAGCCAACCTTCACAATGCTACACCAACCATTGATGATTGGAACCTCCTTCAATATAGGATTGATAGATTATTATCCATTGAAGAACATCTATTATTTTATTCTTCAATCCACCTATTTGCAACAAACATTCTTGTCGACAACCATAACAAGTTCATGCTTCGATCCTTGAATAAGCTAATCACACGCAGTGCTGCAGAATTACTTGGTGCTTCAAATACACACCATCATGATGATGATCAATTGGAAAAACATATATTGCTATGTATAGGCCAACGAGTTATGTTATCCTTCAATTTATGGGTCCAAGAAGGATTATTCAATGGTGCTCTTGGATTAGTTATGGAAATTGTATATGCACGAGGAACTAACCCTCCAAATTTGCCAACATATATTGTTGTGGAATTTGATAAATACATTGGCCCTCCATGAGACCAAACCCAACCAAATAATGTACCAATTCCACCCATACAAAGGAGTAACAAGAAACAAATCCCTCTAAAGATGGTATGGGCATTGACTATCCATAAATCTCAAGGCATGACCTTGACAAGGTCTACCATTGACATTAGAAACATTGAACGTCAAGGCTTGACCTCCATGTCAATGTCACGCACTACTACTATAGAAGGAATGTGAATAGCACCAGCCTTCTCCTTCGAAAGCTATGAAAAAATGAAGGATGTTTCTTATGTCTCACTACGAAAACAAGAATAGGCACGCTTATCGTCTTTGTTGCATATCGTCTAGATTCTTCTATGTTGTACTCATACTTCTATACATGAACTATTTGACTTGGTCCATACTTCTATACATGGTATGAAATAGTTTCAAATATTCACTACCAAATACCTATCAATCATACTTTGACCTAAACACCTTACAACAAAACATTTTTCTACTCATAATTAATATATCATTACAATGCTACTCATGAAATAATATACTTATAAAAATAAACTTTAAAAAAAAAACTATATTATTCTTTTTGGCATTGCCTTTCCCCCGGTTCGGGGGTATGCTAGTTATTTTATTATTAAAAGGTGGGTGAAGTAATTAATGGGGGGGTAAGGTTTTGGGGGAATTAATGGGAGGGATTTGAGAAAGGAGGATAAGGAAGAAGGGGAGCACTTGGAAGAAGATCTCAGTTTTGTTTTTAGGATTTCTGAAAGATGGAGGAGGACGAGGAAATTGGAAGAATTGTTTTGGGGAACTCTCACAGGGCACTATTGTTGCTGGGAATTTTGAGCTCGGGGTGCCAAGAAACTGCAAGGATTCATGGAGATAGGGAGTCGGAGAGGTTGTTCCTAGTTGGCTGGGAGGTTAATATTCAGTCTGGGCAAGAACATAATCAGACAGAAAAGGGACTAAATAAACCAACCTGCAAGTGGAGGTATGTATTATGTTGTTGTTATCAATATTATGTTGTTGTTGTTGATATTATTATGTTGTTACTATTTATTCTTGGTTTATTCCAAGTATAAGAAAATCATGAAAGAAATTCTAAACTAAATTTTAGTCATTAAAGTAGGAGATTTTAGAAAACTTTTAATTATTTTGAGTCCTGAAAATAATCAGGCTCTACACCAACATTCAACTTGGCTTCATTAATTTCCAAGATGGACCATCTCTAAGATTGAGGGGGAGATGGGAATGGGTGTTGAGTGGAGAGTTCAAATTTGGAGGCTGCTCAAATCTCAGAGTTAGTGGGTAGACTTTTGCATTATTGGAACAAGTGAGTAAACAACTAGCGCTAGAGCCATAGCTAGGACTAGAGCCAGTAGCAATAGCCACAAGCTAGATATAGAGTCAAAGATGTTAATGGACTATTGGTGTGTGTGTGTGTGTGTGTTTTATTTCATAGCTAGTATGTTGTAAAACAAAGGTATGCTAATCAACAATCTCGTTAATATTTAAATTAATAATCAATAATATATATTATGAAATTTATCATAATTATTAATAATAAATAATAAATAACTATGACATGATGGGTTATCTCAAGTGGATGAGTGTCGGTGTTTGCTCAAATGAGGTTCCAAGGTCGAATCCCTGACCAAGAGCTTGTTTAGGCCTCACTTGATGTCCCAACCAAGTTATGCATGTAATCAGGTCGAACAGTTTACCCCATTTACCATCCACGAAATGTTGGGAAGTACTCGGGGGTTTCTCATGCTATATTCCCAGGAAAATAAATAAATAAAAATAACTGAATTACCAAATAATAATTAAACTAATAAAAATAATTAAAACATTAATTATAATTATGTCTTCAATGCAAAAAGCATTTATTACATTGTTAAAAAATGTTTTCAAGAAGACACAATGCAAATCAAAAGTTCTATATTTTGTTGCAACAACAAAATTAATTTGATTCAAATTGATTTTATATCAATAGAAACATGGCACTTCACAAATTATATTGATGCAAAATTTGACTCACTACGATGGAAACACAATGCACATAACATATACTTAACGCAAGTACATAGACACAAGTGTTTTTTGAGTTGTTTTTTGCAATATCAGGGCAATGCAACACCAAGCTATATTGACTCAAAAAAAAAATGTGTATCATGGTTTTCATCACTAACACGATGCCCATAGAAGCATGTGTCAAAAAATGTGACATAAAAAATTGACACTACAACATAAACACAATACAAAATTTAAATAAAATATTGGCCTATGTCATGTTTTGCATTGTGGAAACTTGTTTTTTTCCTAGAAAAATTACACTACATTGTGATGCTAAAAATGATGTTACAACCATGTATTGTAGTAGTGAAGTTTACAGGAAGGTTTTAGAGGTATATAAGACAATTCGGGCTCTAAGTTCATTATGCTTTTTGAACTCATTAATGCACCCACCACCTTTGTCCATCTCATTACTAACAGATCTTCAAGTGTTGTATTTGGAAATTTATTTGGTGTATTAAATGGCATTCTAATGTACAACGAGACTATATGATTGATTGCATGCAACAATTTCAAACAATCACCCTTTAATCCATTAACAATTAAAAGTGAAAGTAAAGAAATATCTATTTGGTCATTGACCAATTTATTATCTCAGTTTCATTATCGTTGCACAAGGACTACACATTGACCTTGATAAGGTCAAAGTTCTTTAAGATTTGCCTAATCCAACTCATTACTAATGATTCTCATATAGCATGTTCATTTCATTATTTGACACAATCAACTAAGAACTTCACATAGAATGAAAATTTGAGAAGGCCTTTCAACTATGTAGCATGGGAACTCATCCCCACACATAGGGACCACATCTCTAGGGTTCCCACATTCTAGGGTATATGGGGATGTGCAGGGGATATCACCTTTTATTGAGGGACAATTATAGGGACATTGAGGAAGATCCTAATGTCTTTGATCATCCTTTCTAGAATCAAACACATCATAAGGAGGTCTAGGCATCCCCTAACATCAGAGAAATTTTGGGCCTCAAAACAAAATTTTTGCTATCAACATCAACATTGAAATAATCATTAGGATTCAACATGATAATGTTGATGATGGGAGTAAATAGTTTTGGACGGGAAATTTATTATTTAATTGTATTTTCAACTTATCTCCTTACCATTTTACTCAAATTTCAAGTGTATGCATTCATTGGATGCGGAATTAAATTATGCATCTAACAAGTATCCACTCTACATAATTTTGATACACCCACATTGAAATAAATTGTAAATACATGAAAAAACATGTTTTTTGGATGTGGAATTACATCCAATGAGTACCCACTCAGCATACTTTTGATAGACCCACAATGAGATAAACTAGAAGTAAAAAATAAAATCAAAAAGTAGTTTTCCTTCTTTCCCTTTGAAAATTCATTAACTCCTACTTTATTATTTTAACTATTATTTTATTATCTTCCTTAGGAGGTCCATTTTAGATCTCAAAAATTATTTGAGGCATACATGACCCCAACAGGGATAGAAACATGTTAGTCTTGGGATATACGCAACCAAGGGTGGGCCCTTATTAAGCCAACTTGGAAAATGAGGAAAAAAACAATAAAAAATGAAGAAAATAAAACCCTAACTCTATGTCCACAATAGGAAAATTCCCTCGCCCTCTTCTCAAATTTTTGCCATAATTGAAAGGAAAAAAGAGTTGTAATTGGTCCCGTGTGCACACAAATGAATCATCAAGTGATCAACACTTATTATTATATATTTAGAGTATCCATAAGAACCATTATCAAGCTTTCGACACTACTATGTTGGTGATTCAAAGGTCTATAATGGAGAACTAAAATGGACAACCAATTTGTAGAATTTGTTATTTTAGGCATTTTTCCATCATTGACTATGTACTTCTCATTGTTATTATATAAGCCACCATTTTAGTTTATATTATGATTATTGGTGGAATATTGATGGTATGTACCATGTGTGATGTATCATGCTTAATTTTTTTAAATCCCATGTAGTTTGTTTGGGTATTAGGAATATTTCTTAGATTTTTTTAAAATTTTCAATTTATTTTACTATTTTTTGTCGCCCAACTTTTTGTCATCCCTGATAAATTTTGGGGGAACTTCCACTAGTCCTTGAAACTTTTACTCTCCCCTCTTACTAGAAACTTTTTCAACATATATTTTCGATAGTAAAATGTTGATTCATGTTTTGCACTAGTCCTATCTCTTCCTGATCTAGACCCTTAGATGTTGAGATTGATGCTTCAAAATATGCCATAGGATTTGTTATAAATTAGGTAGGATATTAATGGCTTACTATTTAGAGGCTCTTCACAAGAAAATCTTAACCAGGATCTCACTATAGATATTTCAATGCCTTGGTTCAAGCACTCGACAACTACAACACTATCTTTTGAGTAAGGAAGTTACTTCTACAATGATATCAAATAACCATTTCAATTTCCAATGTATTGATAAAAAAATTAGAATCAACATACTCGCCTTAAGTGGGCATTATATTTGCAAAAAAAATCAAAATGATTCAATACAAGAAGGACACCACCAAAAAATTGGTTGACTTTCTTTGTTGTCCTCTAGTGCAAGTACTTAGTGATGTTAACTTAATGATGTTAGGTGCATTTCTTATTAGGATTGGAATGATTTGCACCATTTTAAGGTCACACTTTGCTTCTAGTATTACAACATTAAAGGAACATACATTGAATAGTATTATTTTGGAATTAAACATTCCAGTTTGGTTTGTTATATAAACTTAATCAAAATCTACTTTCTCATGGGAACCATTTGAGAGATTACTCCAAAAGAGGCTTATTGTTCTTAAAGGAGGGAACATTTGAATTCAATAGAACATTTCAACATCCATGGCTCTATTTCTACTAGTCTAACATCCATAAATGAGAAAGGATGTGTTAAATATTTTATTCACATATGTAATACCCGGATTATGACCCTTGGAATTTATTGATAAAATTGTGTATAATTTTTAAATGTGAGATTATGATGACAAGAGTCAATCCATGTTATATTAAATAGCTTAAATAAATGATCATATGTATAGATGATGTAAATATATTTGTATGGATTCCTAGTGTGAACCATAAGGCGAAGGCTTCAAAAATAATCTTTGTTATAGAGGGTGTTATAGAAATATTTAAATATCGGAAACTATTCAATGTACAATCAAATTTTATACATGATATTAAAATATTGGAAACTATTTGGAAAATCTTATTAAAGAAAGTACAGGAGATAGTTCATACATTACAGGCACATAATGGAAATCTTCATTAGAAACTAAAAACAAAACCCACTCTGGAGTAAGACGAATTGGATAAAAACATGGCCACAACTAAAGTGATGTTCCATAGAGTCTAGGTTGGTGTAGCGGGGCTTTATTGCCTCATCCTCTCCAACTTTCTTCTTTGGATGCACTTGCAGAACGTTCTAGAATTAAGTACTAAGGATGATTTGATTAGAGAGTGGGAAGAGAATATATCTCAATAGAATAAATCCTTATCAGAGATTACGCTGGTTGGATGCAAAGATCTCATGAATGAAGCTTCTGCACTTACAAAGAAAATTACTTCGGCTAGGTTTGAATAGTAGAAATTCACTACTGTATTGATAGAGTTTTAGGAAAGTGCAGAAAATCAATATATTGAGCTAGGCAATCTTGGTCAGTCTCCAGCTAGAATTGAATATTGATTTAGGGTTAATAAAAATCGGAAGTGGTTGAGTTGTTCAGTTCTTCTTTTCCTTCAGCGATACTGTGAATTATTCATGACCTCTGCTTTTAATTCCTTTCATGTCAATGTAAAAAAATGTTGATCTTTTTGGGAAGAATTTTCAACAAAATGGCTCTACTGTGTTCAAAGTATTTGGATTCTAGAAAGATATTATTAAAGGAGGTACCCATTTCATTCATAAAGGTGAGAGTATTATGTAAGTGAAAATTCTTAAAACCTTAGGTTTTTTGGTAGTTTGGTGAAACTCTTTGTGGAATTAACATAAACCTATCTATTATTTCTTGAATTTTGATGATGGGGGTATATTTTGAAACTCTAGTTTGTTTTGGGAACCTGTGAAAAGGAATCGTTGTTTGCTCAAGCTCATAAATTCTCCATGAAGCTAATAAGGATTTCTCATTCAACTCTTTCCTTGCACAAAAAAATTGCAGGAATACGAGTTTGCTCAGCCTCTTTCCTTGGACAGGAAAATTGCAGGATTTTGTATTGGGAATCTATCAAATTGTAAGTGATAAAGTCATAGAACTGTAATTATTTTGGTTTGATGAAATTGTAAATTGAAAATTAGCGAGCTATCCTAGAATGGTAAATAATGTTTTGGAGGATATGGAACTGCTTCTCTGTTGGTATTTTTGTTTCTTGCTTTTCACATGGTGTACTTTGTCACTTGACTCACTGTACACATTATTGATACATAATTTTCCAATTATGAAGGAAACAAATATGCATCAGTGTATCTGCGGATAAGCCCTACCTTGTTATCCTAGCTAATCGAGGAGGATCCAAAAGGGAAAAAACTCAAAGTCCTAAAATCTCAGAAAAAAAATAATGCCAAGCCGAAGTGCTCATTGCAAGATTTCCAACAACATAAATACACCTCAAACGGAGTATGAAAAAAGAAGTTATGGTCGGTCAAAGTTGGAAGTCAACCCAGTCAAAGTCAATGATGATGTCATCATCCATACAGGTGACGACAACAATCTGTACCAGGGTAATGTCAACATGATTTCATGCTAGCATCAACATGTTGACATGCAACCACACATGAGGTGACACGTGGCAGGAAATTTTGTTGTACTACAACGGAAACAAATATAAAACAAGATACACGAAAATAAGCAAACACAGATAAGAAACACAAGGATTTCACATGGTTCACCCAAACGTTGGGCTACATCCACCAAGCATAGGCATCGGTTGTCTTATTATTCAAATCATGGAGATTACATCAACGCACTCACACTCAATCGTGTTTGCCTCTACGGGCTTACATGAATTTATACATTCACACAAGAAACTAATTAATAAATGCAATCCATATCCATATTCTAACTTGGTCTATTTGGTTGTAACCAACGCAGAATAATAGGATCCAAATCTGTTGTTGGTAATTCATTGTCACCAAATCCCAACAATCTCGACCTTGACAACAATTAACATGATACCTTGCTCCTTCCTTTTGTTCATCACCTTTTATGCAAGCCAAGAGAAGCCAAGCATCACTGCAGCTTCTCTAATAAAATTTGTTTCATGATCTCGCCTGTGTGACTTTCACGAGTTTGGATTTCTTGATGGGTCACTCCACCTCTAACATGTCTTCCACAACTTTGTTTTGAAACATATTTAGTGATAGATCTCCATCTATCCAAAACACCTGTAAAATATACATTACAACTATCACATACCATCTCAGTGTAACCATTATAGATGACATTTGTGCTTCTCAAATGCTGAAGCACCCATTTCACTGCAACACCTGAATCTGTCACATATCTGACAACATCATTAGCATGTGAAGCATCTGGTCTTAACCATTTCATCACATACAACAGACCTCCTACTAAAATTACATGAGACATAACCTTTTCTTCTTTATAGAAAAGACCTATACTTGAAGAAAACTTATAATGGAAATCAAGAGGGATAAAAAATGGTTTTACAATGTTCATATTGAACTCCAACCACAACTTACCATTACCATGTTTGTATACTTCCATGTCCATAATTTGTTTTGTTGCTCCTTAATCCCTCATCTGAATTGTCCTGTCCACCTGAGTCATTTTCTTACTGATTGTATCCATGCTTTGGCTTGCATCGAGCATA
>ML780825.1:167126-184523 GCA_009831015.1 Picea engelmannii
TTGGTGTGTGTCCAGATCACTCTATACCACCACTATGGTGCATTGGCTTCTCCTCTAGTGTGCATTAGTTGAGTTATACAAAGTATATCATGTGTAAATTATCATTCATTCATTTGGTTAATGAGAATTCTTCCATTCTTTCTCTCCTACTTCTCTTTTCTCATATTTTATCTACAACTATGTATGTCAATTCCTAGGTAGATCAAAGAATATAACACATTCCCAACAGAAGATTCCCTTCAAATTCTTGCGCTCCTTTCTTGATTTCGTTTGATAATCACAACGACTTCACTGGTACCTCCCAGCCAATGTTATGGGTATTCTTCTTCCTCGTTATCCCCCAGAGCCGCAAAGGGGTCAAGCACAAAAACCAAAACACAATATCTCCCAAGCTTGCCTCGCAAGGAAGAGATTCCACTCGTTTCACAAGCTTGGAGTCCCAACCCTCACAAGTAAAACACACTCCAATAAAATTTTGGCAGCATAACAGTACTAAGAAAAGTGAGATGTGTTTCCCCTCTTCCTCATTTCCTTTATAGAAAAATCCCCAATGATACATGTCCTCATGCACAAATAATTAACTTTTTAATTAATTTAATTATGAATATTCACCCACACACTTGTCACACTCTACCCAAGTTATTACCCTTTTTATTTTATTTAAAAAGTCATTTTCCATTCCCCAATGTGTTCCTATTTTTGCTCTTAGATGTCTCTTAGTTCCCCAAATTCCCATTCAATGAGTGTCTCATAACCATATCTTAGTCGTAGTTGGTTTAGGAGTCTTCTTTTAGTTAGACTTAGTGGTAGATTGACTCAAGATACCATTCTATGTCTACACCTATTCTCTCATGTTTTAATTTCTTTCTATTTTAAAAATCCCTTTTATTATTTTCATGCACACATGTGCATTTTACCCAACCTTCAAATTTTTATTCCCCTTTTTCCTAGAGTTAAAGTATATCTCAATTCCTTAACTTGTTTAATCTTTTATTTAGTCCCTCATTTAAACTTAGACAAACTTAGGTTTGGATTTCGGCTTAGACTCTTGTTATATTTATTAGTTTATAAATAAATTTTCAATTAATTCTCTTGTTCTAACAAGGTCTAACCATTCCATCAAATTTTCTAGGCCATCTAGATTTTTATTGACTCACTATTTAAATACATGACGTTCCCTTCAAGACGCACCTCCGTGCTCCAAGGGTGCCACTCATCTTTGACTAGTTTTGGAAGTTTTTCTGACCATTGGATTCAACACTCCATTCATTCGACCTTGTGAAATACTAAGGGCTTCTAAGGAATAAGGATTCTACCTTATTGCGCACCCCTTAGGATTCTTCATGAGTGATTGTCTCAGTCTGCCCTCACGACATCATGGACCTCTCAAACTAGGTAATCGTTAACCTATATTTTAGGTCACAGCGAGAGTGCTAGTAGGTTGTGATAGGGACATTGCCACACCTCTCCCTCAAATGTTTGGTTTATGTGTATGACCCCTTTACTCCTTATGTGAGTCAGAATATCAAGCATCGTCAAGCCCGCATCCACTAACAAATAACAGTGTCAATAATCCATATACATAAATAATATGGTAATCAATCATATATCACATGTGCTTAAAACGAAATACTCAAACAAAATGCAATCCACTCCCTGACTCAATCTGGAGTCCAATGGAATCGTCGATGCTATCTACATCATCAACCTATGATGTATCATGCATACTCAGGGAAACTCATTAGTAATACCTGTCGATACATGAATATATCTAAAATCTAACATATAATCACAATGAAATCATAATTTATATCTCATAAGCAAAGCATAATCACAATGTATCATAACCAGATCACTTGCTCACAAATTTCCTCAAATAATAAGTCATTAGGAATGTGGGATTTGAACTCACGCCCTTTCATACCAGAACCTTAATCTGGCGCCTTAGACCAACTCAGCCATTTATAAAATGTGTTCAATAGTATTGGATGTTACATAATTATTTTTATGAGAACTAAGATTCAAATTGAGAAATTTCCTATAACACTCCTAGAGATGGAGGATATGGATCGTGTTCCTGGTGCTAGTGTAGTTGATAGTTTGATGTATCATATGGTCTATACCACACCATACATTTCCCAAGCAGTCAGAGTCTTGAGTTGATTCATGGCTAATCCTAGACATGAACATTGGGCTTTATTGAAGAGGGTCTTCAAGTATTTGAGGGGTACTTTTGAATATTCAATTTTTTATCATGGTAATATTTCAGGGACTAATGCTCAGTGGACATACAATATTATGTGGATTCTTACTGGGAAAGGTGTGTAAATATGAGGATATGTACCAATGGATATGTGTTTCAACTATTTGGTGGAATAATGAGTTGGATGAGAAAGTGATAAGTTGTGGTAACTTTATCCATAACAGAGGCAGAGTATATAGCATATACTAATTCCTATAAGGAGTCTGTTTGGCATATTAAATTGTGTTTATATGTGGGGATAACTCAGAGATATATTACAATTCAATGTGATAATCAAAGTTTTGTATGTTTGGCAAAGAACCCGCCCTTTCATGCGAAAAAAAAGCATATTGATATCTAATACCAACTTGTTTGAGACATGGTAGAGGATGGAAAGGTGGTTCTAGATAAATTTGACTATTTGCATCATGTTGTAGATGCATTGGTGAAGTTGGTAAGTACAGATAAGATCAGGAGGTGTTGTGAATCTATAGGCCTCATGACCTTAGCAGTTAGTTCACAAGGAGATGCATTGTCCCTTATTCTCTTGCAATGCATATGCCAAGTGGGAAAATGTTAGGAAAGGTTTTTCATACACCTTGTAATTAACAATTTTAGAAGATGCCAAAATTTCTTGGGTTTTCCAATCCATGTTGTGGCAGTTATCTCATGCACGAAGTAATGTTTTTAGTAAAAGAAAAAAAATCATGCATGAAGTAATGTTTTTTAGTAAAAACCAATAACTATAGATCATTTCCAACATGTGGACTTAGAAACCATAAATGGTTTATGGTTTTCTTATAGTTATATATTGAGTGCTTGGGATGGAGGTATAGAGAGAGAGAGAGTCTATTGAAGGTACCATTGTGTTGTTGAAATTTCTCTAGAAATAGAATGTTGATTCTCACTCTTGTTAAGAATATGATTGAGCTTCCTTTGGAGTGCAGGGTTTTTTTATAAAAAAGGGTTTTCCCCAAGAAATCACTATGTAATGATTGCATTTTTCATGTTATCTATTTTTTCCATTGTTTTATTGGAGTTCTTGCACACTCTTCTCTCATTGATTAGAGTAGGAAGTGTATGCCACACTTTTACTTCCTCTCAATATGAACATATCAATTGAAAAATAACATAAAAGAACCATTAAACTAAATATTCACCATGACATCATCGAGGATTGAAAAAGACTCTCTAAGAATCTAACCATGGAATAATATATATATATAGAGAGAGAGAGAGAGGGAGAGAGAGAGATCATATCTACTCTCAATGATAAAATCCTAATGGTCTTTTACCAAAGTTAAAAACCCTAAATGTTTCATTATTCTTTTATTTAATAGTAGGAGGGGTGAACTAAGCTAAGATGGCAAACCACTCTTATTAATATTAAGTATATTATCATTCTTCTGTGTCTCTATTAAATTAAGTATAATACTATTCTTCCTTATCTCTGATAGAATATATAAATCGATTAAGTAAAACATTTTTTCACTTTAAATTAAATTGGAAATTTAAAGTGAATTGTTATTGTTTCACTATAATGTTTAAAAATATATTATTTTTCAATTATGAAAATTATGTCGAAGTAATATCTTAGGGATAGGTTTTCGGAAACCATCTCTTCAAAACCACTCCTCCATCATCATCACCATTTGAATCGTTAGTTGTCGGCAAGGATTATTTATGTATTTTATTAAGCCTTTCCCCACAACGTTTCCACCGTCATTTTAATTAGTTGATGGTCCTCAAATCCATTAGACTACCATGGATCTAATCCAGCCCGTCCACCTTGGTTCATCTGAGTCCTCGTTTAGAGCTCCATCTTTACACTGCCTCTCCTTCCCAACTTCACCACTCCCCACCCCATTGATTGTAATCCATAGAGTTGCATGAGGATTTGTTGGTGGCTTTGAGAACTTGAATATTGCAATAGTACAACCTCAGAAGGAACAAGAAATTGCAAATACTCTTGTCCCAGGGGGGGAACTCATATGTGACTTATTTCATTGTTACTCGTACAAATATGCTTGAGTTTGGTGGTGCAGAATTCATTGTAAATAAAAGGTTTTGAGATGTAGTAGTTTTGGTTGATAGGCTTACAGAATCTTTTCAGGGATTCTTTATTCCTCTCCACCCGGTTATGCAGGTTGTGTAAAAAAAAGAATTCATTAAGCAATAATGAATAGCACTGGAGAAACCCTGGGCAGGGACATAGCGCATAATCGATGGAATTTTCTCGGTTTTAGATTAACCTTGTGGTTAAATTGTTGAATCAGTTTTGGCATGGCCATGCGCTATTTTTATTTCGTTAATTTTTCATGTTCCATTTTGAGTTTTGTGTTTTTGTTGGTTGCACATGTATTTTCACTGGTTGAATTATGTTATGTTTGGATGGATTGATTTTGTTTGAGAGGTGGGATAGTTTGTTTGGCTATCAAAACAAGAGAGGTTGAGGGAGGGAATTTTATCGTTCCCATTCTAATGAAGAGAGGAAGACAACCGCACTACCACACTACAGGTCATAGGAACGTCTTGTAATGAGGAGAGGTATGATTAATTTTTCTTTACGCAAATGGAATGATACTTGGATCTTGTCTTTGTTCTTTGTTTCTACTTTAATTTTATTACATCGCATTTGTTTTGGGCTCAGGAAGTAAGTGACAACTTCCCTTAGAGAGAATATAAGTGAAAACACCTTTTCCTCGAAAATGAATTTGGATTTCTTCTCCAAAAATAAGCAATAAAGAAAATATTTCTCTAGTTTCTCACATCGTCTCCATCTTCAGATCATTCTCATGTAATATGTTTAAAGGTCTATATGCTTCTGGAATGATATGCTTTTATTGTATTTTATGTTTTTCTTTGCTTGTACCTCTAATTCTACTCAAACATTAAAATTAATCACATGAATGATTGCACCTCACTCCTCTCTCTCCTCATGTCTATTGGTTTATATGGCTATGTCATTCTTGTAAATCCCTTGTTGTTGCAATAGAGTGAGTTACTTCCATTGTGCGGAAGAAGCAGGAGCTTGTTGGATTTTGGGATTGTAAGGGTCTTCCCATGGAGGGGAGATTAGTATGGTTATCAATAAATAATAATTGTATCTCTTTTCTTTTCATTTTGAAACCCTTCATAATTTGAGCCAAGTAGTTTAATTAAATAGTAATGAGAGAAGGGGGGGAACCCAAAAAAACATTACTTCTTTACACATACACGTAAATGATCTATCTCTGCCCAGTCAAAGATACGATCGATGAAAATCGATGGAGGTTTTGGGATTGTTGGAACTTGGATTTTAACATGTCACGTGTTGAGAAGAAATATGCATCTATCTATCACATGTTCAAGATTTGGCAGGTGTTCTCCCTTGGGTACACCCTTGGCGTTGGGTGCGCAGATGTTGTCTAGCGACTGTCTAATTAAGGGTTGATTGTGAAATGAATTCATAGATTTTTTTCCTAGAATCGAAGTTGGGACACAATCCCTCACTTACTTGTCCCACTCCCGCCATGCATTGTGTGGGTTCGAGTCTATTTTCTTATGCGTGAGCTACCCCAAACAATCCACTCACTCACAGGTTTTTAGGAGGGCCCGTCCCTGGTGATTGGAATGCTTTTATTGCCACTTGTCATAGTGTTTTATCTTGTGCTTAATGTTGGTGAGTGGGTTGGGATGTCTATGGGATGCGGTCACCATATATTTGTTGAGAAGATTTTGTGTGCTTCTTGCCTCATGCTTGCGTTGGGATGCACGAAATATTCACTGTCAGATCATTTTTATATTTATATTAAAGACACAGTGTGCCATGAAAGTGTCATCATTTTATTGATTAACCTTTCCCAGTTTGGATATTGATAGCTTAATACTATAATCCCCCTATTGTGGACCTTCTCTACATAAGTTATGCTTAGTGATTGCTTGTGGTTTACATCATGAGTGTTATAATATATGATGGATAGAAATTGTTATCAACATGTAGGTAGAGGGTTTCATTCTATTCATGTGTCAAGGTGTCGTTTGGGTAACCATATATTTTACCTATAAAACTTTTGCTTATGATCCAAGAGTCTACAAGTCTAACTTGTCTTTAGGGCTTAGATTCCTTTCCATAACTAAGGTGTTGACCTTCCTTAATTTTCTTAGTGTGATATGCAAGCACTCTAAACCCTTTTTGCTTGTTATAAACGACCCTGTTAAGTTTAAAGGATACCCAAGTAGTATTGAATTCTTGAAATCTTTGCTTAAGGAGATTGACTTCCTTATGGTTCTTAAAAGGACCAATGACTCACCCTTACATATATTAAGGTTGGGATATCCTAATCCTGTATGGGATAGATGATAATAATGTCTTCCAAGGGAGACTAGTTGTATTCCTTTAGTTATCCTCTAATTTGAGAAGAGATAATTTTTAATTAAGTAAACCCTTCCTTAATATAACCTTTGGATATAAAACTTGAGATTTTGTGGGTAAGTAAATTGATCTGATTATTTTTTTCGATATACTATAATTGGTGATCACTCTTGTGCCATGATCCTAAGGTCAATGTATGATTGAGTGAGTAATTAGATTACTTTTGCGCCATGAAAATAGAATTGATAAATATTTTTGTGCCATGAAATAAATGTGATGCATGATTGATTTGTGATTAGATTACTTGTGCCATGAAGATAGAATTTATGATTACTTTTGCACCATGGAAATAAAGTTGACGATTACTCTTGCGCCATTAATTATATATATGTATGATTGTTTTGGAATTTAGTTACTCTTGCGTCGTTAAATAAAGTTGATGTATGGTTGTTTAATAGTTAGACTTCTCCGGTGCCATGTGATAATGTTAATGTATGATTGATATTCTAGACTAGAGTTATGAGTTGTGATTGATTAAGGGATTTAGACATCTCCTTGTTCCTCATAACAGTTGCCAACCCTGAGACCTTAAGTGGTCAAAATCAATCAAATGAATCATGGACTTGAGCGTTGCTTATGTGTCCTGGAGGTCCTAACCTTCCAGGGTAGGTTGGGCAGGTAGTTCGTTATTACTTAGTGACGTGATTGATCATTTATTGTATTTTCTTCAGTTGATCGAGGTGTGTTGAATTGTGTCGCTCCTTATGTTTATGCATTGATTAAGCATCGTTTTTAATTATGTTAATGTGTTGGATGTGTCGTTAATTAATTATGATGATGTGTCACTTGTGATGTTATTAATTATGTCATGACGATTTAATTTTCTAATGCAAAAAACAATAAAAAAAAATTACTATTACACATCATTTTTTGTTGTCGTAATGGAGGGGTCATTACATATGGTATCAGAGTGGGTTCAACCCCACAACTTGGGATCATTATGCCTTCCATTGTACTAAATACTTGATTAATAACTTATCGCTAATTAAAATTAAAAACTTTTCCATCCAGGTAATCACGGTTAGAGGACGCCATGGAGGTAGATGACATGGTGCTAGGGGAAGAGGTGTGACACCTCTAGTAGCATCCATGCCAAAGGGGTCTAACCACCAAGGAGAAGAGAAATTCATTGTACAGGAGCAAATTATTGTGGGGGATTTGTTTGGATTGATGAGGTCCTTTCAACAGATGTCAGAGGCCTTGATTAACCGACTAGATAGAGATGAGCTTAGGGCGCATGTACCCAATGAGGGTCCACAGTGCACTCCTGTTGGAAATGGTAGAATTCACAGAGAACTTGAGAAGGATAAGTTTCATGAGTTCATGGGTGCCACAGATAGCTCAACCATTGAGGCTTGGGTGGAGAACATAGCAATGTGCTTCTCACTTCATGGCTATACCTTCAACATGAAGGTTGGCATGGCGGTCTTTCAGCTAAAGGGGAGCTCTCTTCTATGGTGGAAGACACTACTACCTCAATTGAACATGGTTGTCGAAGACGTGTCATGGGAATTGTTCGAGGAATGGTTCCAAGAGAGGTATTTATCAAAGGAATACATCAAGTGCATGCTCAATGATTTCAACGCATTACAACAAGGTGGTCATATAGTGCCCGAGTATGAGGCCCGATTCATGGAGTTTCTTAGGTATGCCCCACATCTAAACACTGAGAAGCTAAAGGTCAACAAGTTTATGTTTGGCCTTAACTTCAAAATTTGTGCGAAGGTGAGGATCCTAATGCCTCAGAAGTTGCACAATGCAGTCTAGAAGTCCCTCATAGCTGAGGAAGAACTGATCAGCGGAGGTCAGGGAAGGACTCCCACAAGACCAACTAGATAGATGGATGCAGGTGCGCAGTAGCATCAGACACCCGCCAGACATACATCAAGGTATCGAGATACGTCGAGAGGACCCACGTTCACGACACCATGATGATTGGCTCCTCAATAGAGGACTCCCTACTGAGGACCACAGCATCAACAACAACATCGCTTGCAACAACAGTATTTTAAGCTTGTTCAGCAGAACAGAATAGGATTTCAAGCTAGTAGGCCAACAGCTTCTACTTTGGGGACCATGAGTACTAGACTGGAGACCAGATGCTAGACATGTGGAGAGACACATTACCAGTGAGATTGTCCAATTAAGAAGGCCAGAGCAGCTAGATCAACATGACATACTATAATTGGAGATTTGGGCAAGTCTCACAGGATCCATGCAATGATGAATAACCACCAGGACAAGCACCAATCCACTATGCTCGAGACGTCAAGTACCATCGCCGACCAAACTTTTAGTATTTTGATAGATATCGGTGCTACAAAGATTTTTATTTGTAGTCCAGCACTGAAAATAATTAAGGTAAGGGTAGTCGAGCAAGACGAATTCAGGCACGTAGAAATGGCTTCAGGTGCCAAATAGAAGGTAGGAGGAAAGGTTACTAATTGTCACATTAAATTGGGAGATTTTGTAACGAATTCTGACCTATATGTCACGATCTTAGGATCGTATGACGTCGTGATTGGTATGGACTGGTTAGAATTGCATGATGCGATACTCAAATGTAAGATGAAGCATTTTAGTTTGACCGATGATGAGGGAAAGAGAAGGGTGATTGTAGGAAGAAACCAGGGAGTGTCCTTGAGGTTCATTTCTTCCCTACAACTACAGAAGAGCTTGCGCAAAGGATGCAAGATATATGAAATCTTAGTGCTAAATGAAAAAGTCGAGGCAAAAGGATTAGAAAACCTTCCGGTAGTACGAGATTTCACTGACGCATTCCCAAAAGAGTTACTACGCTTTTCACCCGAAAGAGAGTTGGATTTTACCATCACCTTGAAACCTGGAATGGCACTGATAGCAAGAATGCCTTATCGAATGTCGACACCTGAGCTATAGGAGATGAAAATGAAACTAAAGGAGTTGTTGGACCTAGGACTTATACATCCAAGTGTGTCACCTTGGGGTGAGCTTGTTATTTTCATAAGGAAGAAGGATGGGTCGTGGAGACTCTGTATTAACTACCGTCAATTGAACAACGAAATGATCAAGAACCAGTATTCGTTGCCAATAATAGACAATGTGTTTGATCAAATGAAAAGTGTGGCGATGTTTTCAAAGATTGACTTGAGATCATGTTATCACCAGTTACGAATTAAACAGGAATATATTCCTAATACTGCATTCAAGATGAGGTTCAGACACTACGAGTTTATTGTTTTACCGTTTGGACTGAAAAACGTCCCGGGGGTATTCATGAGCTTGATGAATGGGGTGTTCCATGAGTACTTGGATAAGTTTGTTCAAGTATTAATTGATTATATATTGATATATTCTCGGACGACGAAGTAACATGACGAACATTTACGCTTGGTACTACAATGTTTACAAGAAAACAAATTATACGGGAAACTGTTGAAATACTCTTTTTACCAATCGAGGATTCATTACTTAGGGCATGTTATCTCCATTGAAGGCATTGTTGTGGATCCAACAAAGTTAGAGGCTATTGTAGAATGTCATGCACCGACAAGAATACCAGAAGTACACAACTTTATGGGTTTAGCAAGATATTACCGACGGTTCATCGAAGGTTTTTCGAAGATAGCAAACCCGATCACAGAGTTGCAGAAGAAAAAAAATAAGTTTGTATGGACCAAGAAATGCGCAGAGGCATTTAAAAGGCTCAAGGAATTGTTGACGACAACCCCGATACTAAAGTCCTCGACATGGACAAGGAATTCTTGGTATGCACACATGCGTCAAAGGAAGTTTTAGGCGGAGTCTTCATGCAAGACGGTCGAGTGATCGCTTACATCTCTAGGAAATTAAGAAATCATCAGGAGAACTACACAACACATGATTTGAAGTTATTAGCCTTGTGTATGCCTTGAGATTGTGGAGACATTATCTAATTGGATGAAAATTTGACCTAAAAACAGATCATTATGGATTGCAGCACATATTTACGCAGAGTGACTTGAACGCGCGACAAAATCATTGGTCAGAATTAATTAGCGAATACAATTTTGAGATCACTTACATTAAGGGGATGGTGAATAGAGTGGCAGATGCATTGATTCAAATACCATGCATATTCTCGGTGATACCCCTTCAGACAAATCTTCGAGAAAATATTCTAACTATACAGATCAACAATGACTCGTGCAAGGAAGTTAAGGAAAATGTCAGACAAGACACCATGATGGTACCAAAGTTTGAAGGTTATACATTGGACAATGATGGACTGATGAGGTATAATAACAAGATTTATATATTGCATAATGAAAAATTGAGAAGTTTGATCTTAAGAGAAGCTCATAGAGTAGTGTACATGGCTCATCCAAGAGTCATAAAGATGAGGGCAGACCTTAAGCCTTTATTCTTCTAGACATAAATGAAGGCATACATATTCAGTTACGTGGCGCGATGTCTATAATGTCAGCAAGTGAAGGTTGAACATAGACATCCGGCAGGATTACTACAGCCACACGCTATTCTGGAATCGAAATGGGAGTTCATTTCAATGGAATTTATTGTTGGATTCCTCCTGACGGTAAGGAGGCATGACTAGATTTTTCGTAGTACTTGACACTCTGATGAAGAGGGCACATTTTATCCCTATGCATACGACGTACCAAGTCCCATACATAGCTAGAATTTCTATCAGTGAGATTGTGAGATTGCATGGTGTGCCTAAAAAGATCATATTTGATAGAGGATCGATGTTTATAGGATGTTTATGGACCAATTTCCAAGAGGCCTTGGGGACACAACTGAACTTTAGTACGACATGTCACCCTAATATAGACGAGCAGACAGAAAGAATGAACCAAATTTTGGAAGATATGTTGCGTATATATGTGATGGACCAACAAAGGTGTTGGGAAGAGTTTTTCCACTGATACAGTTTACGTACAACAACAGCTATCAATGTACAATTAATATGGAACCATTTGAGTTTCTCTACGGGAAACCATGTTGTACGTCATTGAGCTAGGATCAACTTAAGGATAGGGTCCTAGTAGGGCCAGAAGCGAATCAAGAAATGGAATAAAAAATGAAATCGATAAGACAAAGGATTAAAGAGGCACAAGATTAGAAGAAGAGTCATGTTGATGCGCATCCTGTTGACCGTAATTATGAATTTGGAGATCAAGTTTTCTTGTGGGTGAAACCGCACAAGAGCTTGATTAAGATCGGAAAGGGTGCTAAACTCTCTCCTAGGTTTTTGGGACCTTTCAAAGTCATGGAAAAGAAAGGGCTCGTGGCCTATCGACTAGATTCTTTAAGGCGTATGCATGATGGTTTTCATGTATCTATTTTGCAACATTATGTTAGTGATCCTACACAGGTGATTGACATGAGTTAATTGCAAGTGTCAGACAATGGTGCACTCATGGCGGAGCCAATCCGCATTTTGGATTGTCGCATTCGACAGCTATGGTGTCGAATAGTTGATCAGGTCAAGGTCCAGTGGGACAATTATAGCCCACACTCGGCTACCTGGGAGGATGCATATGATATGTGTCAGCAGCTTCCATATTTATTTGATAGTTTAGACATATAGATCTTTGTCAGATGCTTTATTTACTGCATTTTAAATATTGTACAACTATGGGACGAAGTTTAAAACAAGAGGGGGTGCATGTAATATCCCTCTCTTGCAAGCACATGTTATTGACTTATTCTTTGAGGACACTTGCGTGCAAGTGATATGGTTATAGTACCTGGTTATGATTTTGCTTATGGATTTTGTGATGATGTTGATGGATTATGATATTATGTTATTTGATATATATGTATTGACAGATGCTATTGACGAGTTTCCCCTGATTGTGTAGGACACTTGACAGATTGTGGATGATGATGGCATCAATGGACCTCCTTGGACTCTAGGTTGATTCAGGGAGTGGATTATATTGGTTTGAGTATTTCATTTATGCATATGTGCCATATGATCGATTATAGCATGATTTTGTATATGGATCATTGATAGTGTTTCGTTGATGGATGTGAGCTGACGATTGCTTGCTAATCTGACTCACATAAGGAGTAAAGGGGTCATGCACATAGACCAGATATTGAGGGAGTGATGTGGTAGAGTCCATGTCACATCCTACTAGCACTCCCATTGTGGCTTGAATTGTAGGTTAACGATTTCCTAGTTCGAGAGATCCACAATGTCGTGAGGGTAGACTGAGACAGTCGCTCACGAAGATTTCTAAGGGGCGTGCAATAAGGTAGTGTCCTTATTCCTTAGAATCCCTTAGTCTCTCACAAGGTTTCCTGAATGGACAGTTGACTCCAGGGGTTGGACAACTACCAAAACTAGTCAAAGGCGAGTGGCACCCTTGGAGCATAGAGTGTGTCTTGAAGGGCACATCACGTAAATAAAATTTGAGTCAATGAATCTAGGTGGCCTAGAAAACCCTGAGCGAATAATCAACCTTGTAAAATCTTGAGCATTGTTGGATCAATTAATTAATTAATTAATTAAGGATTGAAATTATTAATTTTAAATCCCAAATGAAAGTCTAAGCCTATTTAAAATTTAAGCCTAAGTCTAAGCTTGGTGAGAATGATAAAACTAATTTGACAAATTAAATAAAATAGGAAAGAGGCAAATCAATTCAAGAAATTAAGAAATATGAAATAAATCTAAAGAATTAATACAATACACATGTGTGCAAAAAATACCAAATTGGAATTTAAGATAAGAAAGGAATAAAGCATAAAAGATTGTGTACTCATAGAAAGGTATCTATAGTCTAGTTACCACTAGTCTAACTAGAGAAGAATCCTATTTTAACTCAACTCATATTTAGAAAGGTGTTATTCATTAATTGGGAATAAGGGGAATAAAGAGACAACTAGGAGTGACCGAAGGAGCGCTTTTAGGAGAGGTGAGAGAAATTGAATTTAATTAAAGTAAAATGTCGAATTACTTGTGCAACCTAAGGAAAGGATGACAAGTGTAAGGGGGGGAATAGTTCTAAATTATTTATTTGAAATGTGAATTAATTGTGCAAGTGGGGATGTGTTTTGGGGAAATTCTATAAAACTAATGGTTGAGATGAGAAATGGATGACACTGGTTATGGGTAAGGTTATGCTACAGAATTTTTGATTGGTTTTACTTGTGAGAGTTGGGATACCCAGCTTGAGAGAGAGTGGTGGCTCTACCTTGCGAGGCAAGCTGGGAGCTAGAGGACTTATGGTTGTGTGTGTGGCCCCTTTGCAGCTCAAGAGGCTAAGGGGGAAGAAGAGTACCCCTAGCGTTGGCGGGGAGGTACCGGAAAAATCTCTACGATTAGCAAGCAAGAGGTCGAAAGGAGCGCCATCGGAAAGACATCTTCGAATTCTTCAGGACTACCTTCTTAAGTTATGGTATTTTGTTTAAAATTGTAATTGCATTGAGATTTTTAAATTGTAAATCGAGTTATTCATTATGTCACTACGTTGAATTTAAGATAGAATAGAAAACCTCCTCGACATTTTTAAATCGATGTATGATTGAAATCTATTGCAAGTTTTCCTTGATGGTTGAGTAATACCGAAGTTGAATTCCTGGCACTATTGTAAATTAAATTTCGCAATTAATGTATTGAATTTCCCTATTTGTGTCCCTTCAATGTGATCCATTGGTTTCCTTGATTGCTTCTTAGGACTTCTTATTACTTTAAACCTCCCTTTTCTACCTTCTCCAGGGAATGAAGGGTGGATGTGATTTGTAGTGGACCTAAAATCTTGATATGACTCTAAAACGCAGTGTTATTTAAATTGTTTTTTTTCTTCTCACAAGGAGTATGAGATCTAGGTGTATGTGGGTGTTTTCTCTACATTTTGAGTTCACTTGTACATGCAAAATCCCTTTTAGTAGTTGCCTGTGCCTTTTGCTTGTTATTTTTTTGACCCGTATGAGTTGTGTGTGGTTGCCCTCTAATCTTTGTAAGCATTAACTATTTATACGGGATAATGATTGGGAAATCCAACCCAACTAGGGTTGACAGCCCATGTTTTCACGCTAAGACTGTCTCGGGTATTTTCAAGGAACGCATTACAAAGATCTCATGTTCTTTACTAGATAGGTCCTTCCATTATATGAATGCGTAGTATATCTGTACCAAAACCCTAGTCTACCGAATGAATACCCTTGACGAGTTCTTCCCTGCTGATCGGTTGGTTCATCGAACATTAACCATTGTATTATAAGGATTTTTGTGCACCTACTCTTGTAAGCCCTCATCCTCGACCTCAATGTGGTGCACGATGTATTGTGATTAGTGATGCTTAGAGTTGGAAGTCTGGCCCTCGGTGGCCCTTTAGTTATCTGGATTGACTGAAAGGCCCCTCCTTTTGGAGAAAGCGAGTAATTCCTACAGATGTATGAAAATGTTTGGATAATCTCACATGAGTATGTCTCGGGTTTTTCTTTTATTTCCAAGTGAGTTGAAGGCGCTCACTACCAGCAGATAATTTATTTCTCTTGCATTTTTCTTGTTCTCCCAAAGCTGGGTTGAGTCTCTCTCTTAGCATTTTCCTTCCCATAGTTGTAGCTTCTTCCTATGGGTTAGTCGATCATCTTTTGTGGTGATCACCTTGTTCTCTCACTATCCCCTAAAAAATTATAAAAATGGAAAGTAACACCTTGCCTGTAACACACAAGGTCTTAAGTTTACGATTTGGCAGGCGTTCTCCCTTGGGTACACCTTTGGCACCGGGTGCGCAGATGTTGCCTGGCGACTATCTGATTAAGCGTTGATTGTGGAATGAATTCGCAGATTTTATCCTCGAATTGAAGTTGGGACATAGTCCCTTACTTACCTATCCCACTCCCACCACGAGTTGTGTGGGTTCGGATCTTCTTTCTTATGCACGAGCTTCCCCAAACAATCCACTCACTCACAGGTTTTTAGGAGGGCACGTCCCTGGTGATTGGAATGCTTGTCTTGCCACTTGTCATAGTTTTTTATCGTGTGCTTGATGTTGGTGAGTGGGTTGGGATGTCTATGGGTTGCGGTCACCATAGATTTGTTGAGAAGTTTTTGTGTGCTTTCGGCCTTGTGCTTGCATTGGGTTGCACGAAATCGTCGTTGTCAGATCCTTCTTATAGTTATATTAAAGACACAGTGTGCCACGACAATGTCATCATTTTATTGATCAACCTTTCTCAGTTTGGATTAGGTTGAAATTGGTAGTCCTCACCCTCATGTATGACAGATTTAGGGTGGTACCTTACATTTTTGGAGATTGATAGCTTAATACTAGAATCCCCCTATTGTGGACCTTATCTACATAAGTTGTTCTTAGTGCTTTCTTGTGGTTTACATCGTGAGTGTTATAACCTAGGATGGATAGAAATTGTTATCAACATCTAGGTAGAGGGATTCCATTCTATTCACGTGTCAGGGTGTTGTTTGGGTAACCAAATATTTTACTTATAAAATTTTTGCTTACAATCCAAGAGTCTACAAGTCTAACTTATTTTTAAGGCTTAGATTCCTTTCCATCACTAAGGTGTTGACCTTCCTTAATTTTTTTAATGTGATATGAAAGCACTCTAAACCCTTTTTGCTTGTTATAAATGACCATGTAAAGTTTAAAGGATACCATTGAATTCTTAAAATCTTTTCTTAACGAGATTGACTTCCTTATGGTTCTTAAGAAGATCATTTACTCACCCTTACATATATTAAGGTTGGGATAGCCTAATCCTGTATGGGATAGATTATAATAATTCCTTCCAAGGGAGACTGGTTGTATTCCTTTAGTTATCCTTTAATCTGAGAAGAGATAATTTTTAATTAAGTAAACCCTCCCTTAATATAACCTTTGGATATAAAATCATTATATGGATATAAGTGCAAGTCTCTATTTATGCCTCTCGCTTTTTATAATTTTTAGGATCTTGAGATTTCATGGGTAAGTAAATTGATTTGATTATTTTTGTCGATATACTAGAATTGGTGATCACTCTTCCGCCATGATCCTAAGGTCGATGTATGATTGAGTGAGTAATTAGATTACTTTTGCACCATGAAAATAGAAATGATAAATAATTTTGCGCCATGAAATAAATGTGATGTATGATTGGTTTGTGATTAGATTACTTGCGCCATGAAGATAGAATTGATGATTACTTTTGCGCCTTGGAAATAAAGTTGACAATTACTCTTGTGCCATTAATTATATGGATGTATGATTGTTTTGGAATTTAGTTACTCTTGCACTGTTAAATAAAATTTGTGTATGGTTTTTTAATAGTTAGACTTCTCTGGCGCCATGTGATAATGTTAATGTATGACTGATATTCTATACTAGAGTTATGAGTTGTGATTGATTAAGGGATTTAGACACCTCCTTGTTCCTCAAAGCAATCACCAGCCCTAAGACCTTAAGTGGTCAAAATCAATCAGATGAATCTTGGGCTTGAGTGTTTCTTATGTGTGTTGGAGGTCCTAACCTTGTAGGGTAGGTTGGGAGGGTAGTTTGTTATTACTCGGTGACATGATTGATTGTTTATTGTATTTGCTTCAGTTGATCATGTTGTGTTGAATTACATCGCTCCTTATGTTTATGCATTGATTAAGCATCATTGTTAATTATGTTAATGTGTTGGATGTGTCGTTAATTAATTATGATGATGTGTCACTTGTGGTGTTATTAATTGTGTCATGACAATTTAACTTTCTAATGCAAAAAAAAAAAAAATTACCTATTACACATTGTTGTTTGTTGTC
>ML780825.1:185401-208102 GCA_009831015.1 Picea engelmannii
AGAATATGCACTACCTAGCTTAGAAAGAATAAGATGTATGCAACGTTGTTCCTCCATTACTATCTTACACTCTTCACATAAAATTTTGAGTGTTTTAAATTTAGATAGATAGTCTCCAAGGCAAGAAAAATCACTTGGACTCAAGGTCAGTATTTGATTTTCTAATTTTTGTGCTTGAATAATATTGAGTTTACCAAACACAGATTCAATCATGTTCCAATCTTTTTTGGGGTCATCAATTCCTTGAAGGTGGTACCTTAAATCAGGAGAGATGGACATTCCAATTAGTCCACGTGCTTCGTCATTCCTATTATACCATTTGGCTTTCTTATCATCATCAGTGGGGGTTGTTTCCTTTCCCAAGGTAATCTGGTACAGGCCTTTACTTCTTAATAAATCTTCCATATGGGATCTCCATTGGAAGTAGTTGTTGCTAGTAAGTAAGATATTACTTGTAGAATCCATATTAAATATGCAGATAATGTGGATTTAAAAACCAAAACTAATGATCTGGATGGAAATATCTCGAAAAGTTATGCGGTTTTAAAAAAAACAGCACTAAAAACAGACTTCCAATGTGAGAGTTATACCCTTTTTTTTTTAAAAGCATAATCGGTGATCAAATAACCACGTGATAGTGTAAGCTACTTTATGAAGTGACCCACTTTTATAAAGAGAAGTGGGGATCACTTTTACAATGAGGTTACCTTATAAAAAAAAGTTGCATGCAAAATAGATAACTCTAAAATAAAATATAAAACTATTTATAGTGATTCACTTTTATACTTGAAGTGAAATGCACTTTACAATTTTTAGCATGGACTTTTTAAAAAAAGTAACAAAAGAGAGACTTGAACTCAAGACCTCTTACTTAATAAGGCAAGTTTTAGCCAAATGGTCTAGAAAAATATATTGTGATGTTCATAAGGAGGATTGTTGTTGTTGTTGTTGTTGAAGACAGCCTTGGAGAGCATGCTCAAAAAAAACTCTTTTCACACAAGAAAAAAATTCCGCTTCTCGATGACAACAAGGGTTAGATCTCGGTTAGCTTACCCGAAAGATGCACCTTTTCCTATTTGTTTCTGATTTTCCGAGATCGCACAAGGCGCGGGGAAAAGAGAATATGTAAATCTAAAAGAGTAGCAACCCGGAAATAAAAAATACAAACCGAAAAAAAAATGAAACTTTGCAGAAATTTAAAAAATGCGTATTCAGCCTTTATACCTCTGGATCTGACTGTAATGGTCGTATCTTGGGAAAACGGAAACCTTTTTGAGTGAAACGAAAAGTGTTTCTAAATTAAACGAGTGCTCTGGACACAATGGAACGGTCCTCTCAGCCCAGAAATGTACGCAAATTCCATAAAATGGAGATGAGGCACCTCGGCTTCACGATCTCGATCTACAACAGGAGCGGGTCTTCAAACAGGCTCTGATACCATGTTCGACAACACAGGTATTCCAACAAAGGACGAACACCTTCAGTAACCACTCACATAACCAGATCAAAGATCAACACACCGATGTTTTCACATAGTAAAACCCCTACAGGGAAACATCCACGGCCCCAGCCAACGCAGCCACTTGGAGCAGTTTATTAATGCAAAGAAAAAAATTACAGAGAGATTTTACAAGAGATTTTCTCACAATCAATCATCAGAAAATGACCCTCCATGCTATTTAAATAGAGATCATGGACCAATCGGGTGTTAGGCCACAGATCAATGGTCGTTGAGTTCGAGGAGAGTATGAGCCGTCGGATCACTCTATGTCGAGAACATATCGTGACCGTCGGATTTCCTAACTACAAATGCATACTAATGCATACTAAAGAAACACACTAAGAAACCCACTTTTACCTAATGACATATTAGACCAAGTAGATCTTAACTAACTCCTAAGTGTCTAAATATCCTAACACTATGTACATGGATTGGGCCAAATTCATCCTTGTACACCTACTAAAACATAAATTTTATAAATAAATTAAACTTAAATTAATTTAAACACAACAATTTAGAATTACCTTCAACCCGAAGTGTTTGGACTGGTGAAGTGCCTAGACTGGAGCCCTCGCTACGAACAACAAACAACGCCAACGACTGCCACCAACGAATGCTAGCAAACGCCATAGACCAGACTCTCACCAATAGAAAACGGTCAGCGGACTCTCACTAGTAGAAAACGATCAACAGACTCTCACCAGTTTGGAAAACTGTGAAATGACCGATGGGGGGGGTGATATTTAAAAAGGTTTTCAGTCGAAAGGTGTTTTCAGACGAAACCAGTTTTCGGCCAAAAGATTCTTCGATCGAAAAGATGTTACCAGATGAAAAAAATATGTCCGACTAATCCAGTACACGATAGTTGAGGGTGTCGTCACGGTACCGTTCGATTTGACGTCTAAAGGTTCGGTCGAAAAATGTTTCAGCCAAAGGAACTAGGAGTTCGACCGAAAAAAGGCCGCTAGAAATTTTGGAGACTCGATTCTCACGAAAGTGTAACCCACCTTCATGATTTTACCCATAAGCTATTCATAAAATTACATTTTTTAAAGTTGGTTTCATGTATTTAATAGGACAAATAAAGAAAGTGTTATTTGTCACGTAGAATATAGGCTTCAATGATGTTCTTGCTTCACTAGACATTGGGTGGTCCATATTTTTTATTATCCAATTCTTGTATGTTACCAGTGGAGGGTGTTACTCATATGAATTGGATATTTAAGGAAAGTTTTTTTATGAACTTTGGTCATTTTAAAAATTATCTATTATATTTGTTGTCATGTTATGGTTAGTAAATTTAAACTTTGAAAACTATATTTATGTGAATAATTTATCTAGTAAGGAAACAAAATTTTACGAGAGGAACTAGCTGCTTTACAACTATTACTCTGGTTAATGTAATGGATTTAATATGTTGGTTTACTTTTATTCACAAAATAAATGCCTTTAAAAAATTGAATAGCTTTATCACTTTTATGTAAATTATCATATCAAATATGCTCTTCAAATATTTAAAATTTTTAAACTTGTGGTTCGAGAATGTAGATTTTCTAAAAGCAAGGTAAATGCTAGAATGATAAATTTAAACTATCTATCATACCAAAACACGAATTAGTGAGCTATAAAGGTATGGAATATATGGACACATCAAACTCTAAAGTGCTTTAAGAACCGATGCAAAACTAACTAAATCAACATGGGTAGAATAAGGCACTGGGCATGTATCCAATAAGTTACATGGTGGTGGTCATGGATCAAATAAATTGTACATTTAAATTCTATTCTTTTTCTTTTTCTTCCTTCTTGTAATTGGTACTAACACAACTATACCTTCTCTAAACACATGTATTTAGCTCCTTTAGTTTTCTATGCATGTGAAAATATATAATTGGTTTCTCATTTATGTATTTAATATATATGAAAATATGCTTAAAATTTTATTAAAGTTATGTTTGGAAATATAAAATAATTGAACTAAAAGCATTATAATACCAATTGAAGTCGAAGTTGTTGCACAACACGACATTTTCTCTCCTATATGACTTTACAAAACAGATAAGTTTTTAATGTTCTTTGCAACTGATACCATGCAACTTTAAGATCAACATGTGCCCATGATGCAAAAACATATATTTACTAAAGGTACTATTTATAATTGATTATAAACTTACCTCATCTAGATTTCATTACTAGTGATGTTTTCCACTGCTCTTTTCTTTTCTTCATTACATCTAGTAACAAAGGATGGATATGCTAGATTGATATGTTAGCTTAATGGTTTTTGGTCATGAAAGATTTGAAATTGAAGACAAGGAAAACACGTGTGCTAAAAATTAGATGAAGGCAAGGTAAGAGTTGTTTTTCCATTCTTTATAGTAACAATAAAATCCTCAAGCTTGAATTCATCCCAAGATTGTTTGTTATCTCTAGGAAGTCAATGTCATTCAATGGACTACTGCAAATTGGGCAGAATAATTTCAAGGAGTTAGTCAAACAATTATGCAAGGCTTCCCTCCTCCTATGAGACAATTCGTAAATAGCCTCAGATTTTGGAAGCTGATTGAAGCTAAATATGTTGGGATTTTGTTTTGTTCATGCTATTGTATGCTTCCTTGAAGGATTTACTTCTTATGAACCGATTGGGAATCGAACAAAGAAAATGGCTTATTGTATTTTTATCAGACTCACTCACAAGCTCAGACATGCTTGTAGCCATGGCATTTACTTCTCATTATATCGATGGCTTCTTGTATCTGAAAACTATAAAATATAATTTGTTTATGGCATAACCACTCTAAAGACCAAAAGAAAGGGTAAGGCAATATGTAATAACCCTCCTTGTTGTTGTTAGGTTTTTTTGTTAATGCTTATATGTTTTAAGAGTTCTCTATTGTCCTATTTTAGGGATCAAGTGACTCAGAACTTTCTTCAAACAGTTAGCTTATAAACTTCTCGTTCTAGTTTGTTGTTATGGTTCATGACTTTCATCAAACAGATTGCATACATGCTAAAAACCAACTATAAAGACCCCTCATTGTTKTTGTTATATTGATGTGTTTATTGATTTGTTTGGTTTAACAAGTTCATAACTCTTCACTTAACAACATCATACAAAACCACAATGGATATAGCACATAAAGGATATTTTTATTGAATTAAATATCAAAGGCAACAAATACAATTAGTGCAAATGATGTCAATATTTATTCTCATAATTGTAGCAGTAGAAGAATTTAGTAACTACAATCAGATATTTGAATCTGTCTAGCACGTAGAGTATCATGAGTTGGGAAACATTCAATATGCTACTAATCTCCTTTTGTAGACAACACGTACAACTCTTTATGGGCACTATTTGTAGAATAAAGTAGACATGTGATAGCCTTAGCTGGTTGTTGCAAATACCCTACACAAAGAAACATTCAATGCCCACGAACATCCTCTGTAATCACCATTCTTAAGCATCTTTCAATGCCAAATACAACCTCTGTAAAACCCATGGATTTTCCAAGATTTGGCACGCATCAAGGAGGTAAATCGTGTTAGATCCTAGTTTCTCGACTTGCATTGTATCAATGTCCCTTTTTGGACACCATAGCCTATAAATTATGGACTCGACCTCGTCTAAAAATTCCACACTCTACAATAATGGCACAACCATTTCCTGAAGCCCCCACAGATTTGTAATTAGGATGCGGCCTCCCTCAAAGATCCTCACTCGCCAACAATAAGAGGTACGACCTCTTCTTAAACCCCCTTTCTTAAAAATCTATGTGTTGGTAATGAAATGGTGAGACCCTCTCCAATGATTCCATGGTTGTAACTAAGAGATTCGACCAAGAAGAAAGTTAAAATAAATACTAAAAACTTCCACTTTACACAAAACGATTTCCACCAGCACACAATGATTTGCAAATGGAAACAATTTAGTGAAACAAAGAATGGAAACCAAATATGTCCTCAATACCTCCACAATATCTGCAAATGTCCTAGATCTAACAATAGAGGGTTTGGCCCTCAAAAATACCACAAAAATATGGAATAGAGGAATCAACCTCCTCAACTATGAATGCAAGTGGAAAACCTAAATGGTCTTCCCCACCAAATGGCTAGGGTGGAATATTTCACCACCAAAACCTGATTAGCTAGGGTGGAATATTTCACCATGGAAACAAATCCAAACATAAGGGTTTCACTCCAAACCCCAAAGTCTCCAAGAGCTCTCCAAATCAATATCATAAATAATCATTAACTTAATGAGAGAATGAGCTCTCATTGTACCTTTATACCCCCTTTCCTATTTTCCCCTCGAGTGGATTTTTAATGTATCTTTAGTAAAATCACTTTATTAATTTATTAAACTTTTTTACTCCCAAAAAATGATTTATTTAACTTTAAAGCATTTATGGGCACTATAAGTCACTTTTTTTATCATCTCAATATTTAGAGCTCTCTGTCTCGATTCCAATGATATATTACACCAAGGTACCCCTCTTAGATAATTTATTGAAATGACAACCTTAGTGCAATCCATTAAATAATGCTCATTAATACTCCCAATTTACAGGAATGGTCGAAATATGTCGGAATCAAAATATGATTGTGCAGGTGTGATCCCATGATAAAATATGATACGTGGACCTCTCAAAAGATCATGTAACTCCTATAAACCCCTTGAGCTCGTCGGTAGCATCAAATCACCCCTCAAATCAAGTTGACACAATCCCATAAAGACATATCCAATTGCAGAGCAAAGGAACCCAGAAATTGGGGACATTACAGTCCTCCCTTCCCAAAGATTTATTGTCCTCAAGATATTCCATTACAACGCTATGATAAACAAGACGAACCAAACTGAAGTTGAGAATGATCCAACCGTCCCAAACCAACCTGAAAAATTTGAAGCACCCTCTACTCAAATCATTGTCCAGCAAGGTGTTAACACAAGAGGCTAACCGAATACTTCCAATAGGTAGAGCAATAATGCACTGCAAAAACTTGATCAACCCTTCAGAGAATGGTTCTTATAGGTAACCAACTGGATGCACCATAAGAACAAACTCCCCTCTACTCAAAGCATTTTCCAGCAAGGTGTTAACACAAGAGGCTAATTGAATACTTCTGATAGGTAGAGCAATCATGCACTGCAAAAATTTGATCAACCCTTCAAAGATTGGTTCTTATAAGGAAACAACTCGATGCACCATAAGAACAAACTCCCAAGAGTAAGGACTATCTCTCCCATGTCTATCAGTTGTTGATCTACCAAACAATGTAATCCTAGGGTTCTAAACTAGTCTCAATAGGAACCACCATGATGACGTTGTGCCACTCTAATCATAAAAGTATTCCCATCGTTCCCAAACTGCAGCCTCCACTCCTATAACCCTAAGTTGTAATTCCTAGAAGAATCGACCCCACTACTATGGATCATATCTTGCAGATGCACCTCAGTGGAATCAAAGTCTGCAAGTCGACTATCCTACCTGATCATGGGTATTGACAAATAAAATCCATCCAACCATATAGGATGCACCCCATCATCTCCTCTCGAAGAATTTCGAAAATCAATTGGACCAATCATATGAGTTCCTGGAACCCACATCCAAACTAGAAGTCCATTATCTCTCATACCAATTGACTCTAACTATGTTATGTTGATCAACTATGTGCTAACTAATCTGTACAACTCCTACCAAAATGTCTTGAGAGTTGTGTTGTCCTGATCATGGTCAATGTACTTAGGAAACCTACGGATCCTAAATGCCTCCATAGAGAACCACTATGTTATCTACAGTGCCTCATACTCTAATGAATTCCTTGAAATGCAGTCCCTACCATGCACTTCTGGTAGACCTGTGTTGAAACTTTTCGACACTCTTTCCCACCTCTATCCTGAAATGAGTATAGACTACCATAATCTCACTGGATAAATATGATTTGACTCATTCTAATGAAAAGTCGTGCACTCCCTCACATGTCTCCACAACATCATCCTCAAGTCCCTTCCATGAGAACCTCTCTATGATCTGCAAGTAAGTATGGAGGTACCTAGGATGCCCTGCAAAGGGTGTATCATGTATAGCCCTCATGATATCTTCTCTAAGTGTGGACACAGGGAGAAAGTATATGGTAGTTATGTAGTAGATGATATCATCCACCACTATGTACATGTCATTCTAAATATAACCATCCATCAACTCCCATGCAAACCAATCCTTGGAATATTCCACCAGAAGGTGGGACTTCCAATCAGCTGAAACCCCCCTGAGCCAATCCCATGTGTGATGGATCTCGTTCTAATGTGTATGTACATCCTACATACTAATCACATGGCCACAATGTAAATCATATGTCATTCCAAGATCCATGTCCCTGTCCTGATGATATCCTGATCAAATATCAATCTTTGGAGAGTACTTTGTCCCATGCATGAATATGCTCTCCATCATACCCCATGTCTCATCTAACTATATCAAATGATCTTCCCATGTCATATTGTATATGAGAATATCATCAAAGAGCATCAACATAAACTCGTGTAGTTACGGTGTGAAGATGGGGTTCATGCGAGATTGAAAGGTGGCAAGTATGTTGGTCAACTCCAATGGCACGACTAAGAACTCGTAGTGCCCATAATGACACCCAGAAGTAGTCTAGTGATATCTTAATCGAAGATAAATCTTCGAGAAATATGTTGCTCGATGAAGCTCATCTATCAAATTCTCTCCCCTAGACAATCCAAAATCAATGGTATGCTCAAGTTCCTTGTCAAGAAGTCTCTCTGAAGGAATCACCCCACAATCCCATATAGATGTGTCCACATCCTCAATATATCCATTCCCATAATAAGTGGGTGCATATACCTCCCAGGTGGTTGGTCCACAAGGTATATTCTCAACTCCCCCATCTACATTTATGACTTGAGACGTCAATGGTCTCCCCAAAAGAAGTGGCTCATGATCTCCAAGATGTAGACTATGTGCATAATCAAAAGTCTTTAAGACATACTTCTCATCAAGCCCATGCAAGTATGAATGTTCCTCGCACTTGACAATCACAAGAACCTCTTCCCTCAAATCCTGAGTACCACTAACATCCTCTTGTGTTATGGTTGCCATAGATAACTGAGTCTCTATTCATGAAGAATGTGCCAAACTCAACTCCACACATGGCCCATCATAATCATCATATGTACTCTCAGCCTGTCCATCACATGTACTAGTATTATCAGCCTTATAGGACATCTCTAATGGTATATTGGAGGTTGATGTTTTTTCAACCCCATTTACACCTCCTCAACTTGAGTATATGCATGCACTTTCAAGAATTCATTATGGGGTTCTATCGAATTTCCCTCACCAAATGAGGCATCCTCATTACCAAACACTTCAGATCTGAACTCTTATTTTTTCTTCCCAAATTATAAGTATTGCTTCAACCACTCTAAAGGCTCTAACGGTGTTGCCATATTCTTCTGATATCCCTGATAGGATTGTAAAAACAATTCCATGAATTATTGATTTGTTTCCATCTTTCTAATCCTCTGAATGTGCCAAAACAATTGAAAAATATCCTTTTGGTTTACCCCTTAGGCTGGGAGGAAAACACACTTTGATACCACTGTAATAACCCTCCTTACTGTTGTTAGGTTTTTCTATTTATGTTTATATGTGTTAAGAGTTCTATGTTGTTTATTTTAGTGATCAGTGACTCGAGACTTTTGTCAAACAGTTAGGATGTAAACTTCTATTTCTGGTTTGTTGTTATGGTTCATGACTTTCATCAAACAGATTGCATACATGTTAATAACCCACTAGAAAGACCCCTCACTATTGTTGTTATATTGATGTGTTTGTTGATTTGTTTTTTTTAACAAGTTCAAAACTCTTCAATTAACAACATCATACAAAACCACAATGGATAGAGCACATAAAGGAGGTTTTTATTAAATTAAATATCAAACACAACAAATACAACTAGTTCAAATGATGTCAATTTATTCTCTGAATTGTAGAAGTAGAAGAATTCAATAATTACAATCAGATATGTGAGTCTTCATGTCCTGTAGAGTAGCATGAGCTAGGAAACATTCAATATACTACTAATCTCCTTTTCTAGACACTATGAAGAACTCCTTATGGGCACAATTTGTTGAAGAAATGAGACATGTGATAGTATTAGTTACTTGATACAAATACCTTGGACAAAGTAGCATTCAATGTCGATGAAAAACCTTTGTAATAACCCCTCTAATCAAACTAACACAAGCCCATAAAGACATCTCCTACTGTAGAGCAAAGGGACCCAAAAATGGGGACATTACATTCCCCCCTTCCCAAATATTGCTTGTCCTCAATAAATTCCATCACAACCCTATGATCAACAAACTAACCCAAACTGAAGCTGGGAATGATCCCAGGGTCCCAAACCAACCTAAAATAAGTGAAGCGCCCTCTACTCAAAGAATTGTCTAGCAAGATGTTATCATAAGAGGCCACTTGAATACTTCCGATAGGTAGAGAAATCATGCATTGCAAAAACTTGATCAACCCTTTAGGGAATGGTTCTTCTACGGAACCAACCTAATGCACCATAATAAAAAACTCCTAAGATTAAGGATTGACTCTCCCATATCCATCAGTTGTTGATTCTCCAAACAATATAATCCCAAGGTTCCAAACTAGTCTTAGAAAGGAACCACCATGTTGATGTTGCACCACTCTGATCATAAAAGTATGCCCATCGTGCCCAAATTGCAGCCTCCACTCTTGGAACCCTAAGTTGTAATGCCTAAAATACTAGACCCCACTACAATGGATCATATCCTATAGTTTCACCTCCATGGAATCAAAGTATGCAAGTCCATTGTCATACCCGATCCTAGGTATCGAAAAAGAAAACCCATCCAACCATATGGAATGCACCCCATCATCTCCTCTCGGAGCATCCCATAAATGAAATAGACCAATCATATGAGTTCTTGGAACCCACATCCAAACTAGAAGTCCACTATGTCTCATACCAACTGACTCCAACTATGTTACATTGATCAACTATGTGCCAGATAATTTGTATAGCTCCTTCCAAAATCTCTTGAGAGATGTGTTGTCCCGATAATGGTCATTGTACTCGGGAAACCTCTGGAGCCTAAATGCCTCCCTAAATAACCACACTTCTATCTATGATGCATCATACTTTGATGAAGTCTCTGAAATGTAGTCCCTTCCATGCACCTCCGGTTGACCTGTGTTAAAATTTGTTGACACTCTTTCCCACCTTTGTTCTGAAATGAGCATAGACTACCATAATCCTATTGGATAGGTATTCTCTAACTCATTTTTCTAAAAAGTCATGCACTCCCTCACATGTCTCCACACATTTTCCTCGAGGCCCTTCCATGAGAACCTCTCTCTGATCTGCAAGTAAGTTTGGAAGTACCCAGTAACCCGTCATGCCAAGCTACATGTCCCTATCCTAGTGATAGCCTGATCAAAGATCAATCTCCGGAGAGTACTATGTACCATGCATGAATATGCTCTCCATCATGCCCCACATATCATCTAATTGTCTCAAATGATCTTCTAATGCCTTGTTGTATATGAGGATATCATCAAAGAACACCAACATAAACCCTTGTAGTTGTTGTGTAAATATGGGGTTCATGCGAGACTTAAAGGTGGAAAGTATATTGGACAACCCCCATGGCATGACCAAGAACTCGTATTTCCCATAAAGACACCTAGAAGTAGTTTGGTGATATCCTAATCGAAGATCAATATTTGAGGAATATGTTGCTCGATGAACCTCATCTATCAACTTCTCACCCCTGGACAATCCAAACTCAATGGTATGCTCAAGGGGGGTTCTATCAAACTCAATGGTATGCTAATCATGGGGTTCTGTCAAATTTCCCTCATCAGATGAGGCATCCCCATCACCAACCACTTCAGATATAAACTCTTCTTTTTTCTTCCCAAATGATAAGTATGGCTTCAACCACTCTGGAGGCTCTAACGATGTTGTTAGATTCTTCTGATATCCCTGATAGGATTGTAATTTTTTTTCCATGAATTCTTGATTTGTTTCCTTTCCATCTTTCTAAGCCTCTGAATGTACCAAAATAATCTGAAAATATCCTTCGCAGTTTACCCATCAGTGTAAATGTGTTGAAACTGCACATAATAGATCTAGCTAAACAATGATACACACATTTGCAGAGAGAAAAGGAGAAAGAAGGAGAAGGAGAGAAAGAATGAAAGAATTACCATTAACCATTGTGAATAATGAATAATTTACACATGATATACTCTGTATGACTCAATGAGTGCACATTGGATGAGAATCAATGCACAATAGTGGTGGTCTAGAGTGATCTAGACACACACCAGCAGTTACGGGAGTGAATTGCCACCTAGTCTAGTCTCTCAGGCAGTTACAGGAGTGAACTTCCACCTAGTGAGTTAACTAGTCAACTAGTATTTAGTTAACTGACTAAACATAGAGTAGTGAGGAGTAGATCAGGGAATCAAGGGTAATATGCCAGTATGGTGATGATCCCAAGGCAAGTGTGCATTAGCTCGTGATGATCCCAATGTTGCATGGTGACAAAACCAATGCAACATATAAACTCAACTCAACTAGTCATACTAAAGTGTCAACTGAAGGAGAATATTCTCTAGGTGGAATATTCTCCCCTAAAATATAGGAGTCTGGATAATGACTAATTATGACTAATAAACAAGGAAAAACCTTAGGAAAAAGAAATCCTAGGTGTGTGTGAAGTAAATCCAACACCCCCCCTGAACATCACTATGGTGAAAATAAAGAATGGGTCCCGGCAATGAGGCCATGTTAGGTACCCAAATACAAAAGATACATTGAAATAAAGTGAGAAAAAAGGGAAAACCTCATGGGAAAAAACCCCCCTCAAGGTACAATGTATGTAAAAAGAAGAAATACAGTTGCTAGGCAATTGTGTCCTTCACTCTAAGATGACTTCGCAGAGAATGAAACTTCTGCTCAGTGAAGGTCTTGCTGAAGATGTATGTCGTCTTTTCTGTTGAAGGATAGAACTGTAAGTTAATGATCCCCTCGTGTACTAAGTCCCGGATGTAGTGCATGTGGATCTCGATGTGCTTCGTCCACTGCCTTTGAACTAGATCTCTACAAAACTTCAAAGTGCTTTGGTTGACACACCAGATGACGATCGATCGATGAAACTAAATGCCCAAATTAGTGAGAACATGTTGTAGCCACATAGCCTGAATGGTTATGTTAACTACCCCTCCGTACTTTACCTCGGCTGAAGATAGAGAAATGGTGGCTTGCTTCTTTCTCGACCAATAGATAGGCCTGGAACATAGACTGAGTGAGTAAACAGATGTGGACTTTCGATCAGTGTTATCTCCAGCCCAATTAGAATCAGTAAACCTAATGAGATCTAATGTAGAGTTTGTTGCATAATGAATCCCAAAGGTGATGGTGCCCTGTACGTATTGAAGGATATGCTTTGCAGCCTTTCAACGTAGCTCATGCGACTCCTGAATGAACCTAGAAATTGTGCCAATTGCATAGGAGAGTTCTGGTTTGGAGTGCGTGAGATACAACAAGCTCCCTACACATTGTTTGTACAGTGTGTTGTCAACCAGTGGAGTCTCCCCGCCATCCTCAAGTTTGACTCCTGATAGGAAAGGAGTCGGAGTAGACTTGCAGTCTGTCATGTGAAATCTCTCAAGGATATCTCGTGCATACTTGGCTTGAGATAGTTTGATGTCTGATCATCCTAACTGATCTCAAGTCCATGGAAGAAGTGTAGAAAACCCATGTTCGTCATCAAAAACCTGTCGTGTAGAATCCTCTTAACTGCAGCAAATGTTGAAGTTGAGCAACTGGTGATCAGCAAATCATCAGCGTACAGAACTAAGAGTATAAGTGAATCATCCGTCCTGAGCATGTAGACATCCAGGTCTAATTTACAATGTACAAAGTTCTGTGACAACAAGTAGGAGTCCATCTTGGCATACGATGCCCTCAGAGCCTGCTTGAGACCATAAAGAGACTTCTTTAGTTGACAGACCAAAGATGAGTTTTGCATAAATCCCTGGGGCTACTCCATGTATATCTCCTCAGAGAGATCACCGTGAACAAGTGCATTCTTCACGTCCATATGATGGAATTCCCATCCCTTGGCTATCGTAATGGCAAGTGTCAATCGTATGGAATCCATCTTCGCTACTGGAGAGAATGTCTCATCATAGTCAATACCATGGACCTGTTGAAAGCCTTTGGCAACAAATTTGTCTTTGTATTTGCTAATATGTCCATCCATTGCGCTCTTGGTCATGTAGACCCATCTTCATATGACAAGTTTCCACCCAGAAGGAAGGGGAACCAGATCCCAAGTCTGGTTCTCGAGGAGGGAGTTGTACTCCTCCTGCATGGTGGATTCCAAAAAGGGATTTCCAGCAGCCTCTCCATAAGACTATGGATCTGAATATTGAACCAAGAAAATATGCCTAGAGGGCAATGGTTCAGTGGCAGTGAGTGAAACAGGAGGCTCCTTGAAATCATATTGATTCATCCTAGTATCAATTGGATCACCAACGAGATCCCCTGCATCCTGAAGAGTAGTATGTGCCCACTTGGGCCTCTACTCTGGCTCTGCAACTGCATCTGGATGCTCTAACTCTGCATCTGATTGTACCAACTTTGAATTTGAATCATCTAAGTCCTCTGAATAGGAACTATCGTATGAAGAAGAGTCAGCATGTGCATGATCATCATCTCGGACAGGTGGAAGAATGAAGGTGTCTACATGCGGCTGTTGAGGTACATGCGAGACACTTTCCTCGAATTGGAAACATTTCTCAATGATGATCCAATCTGAGGAAAGTTCAATAATTATATATCCCTTCACATCATTGGAGTAGCCAACAAAAATGCACTCGGTGCTCTGTGGATCAAGTGCCTTCCTCTTTTCAGAGGGAATCCGGGCCCATGCACGTGAACCGAAAATGCGAAAGTGGGTCACTTCCGGTTTGAGGCCACTCAAAGCCTTGTAGGGGGTCTTATCCTTGACATATCTATGGGGAGATATGTTTTGGATGTATGTTGCACAATTAAGTGCTTCGTCCCATAGTCTCTGTGGTAGTGACTTTGCATGTGGCATGCAAGATGCCATCTCCTTTAGAGATCTGTTTTTCCACTTAGCAACTATGTTTTGCTGTGGAGTATAGGGAACTGTGTGATGCAACTGAATCCTTGCCTCATGGAAAAGATTATGGATCTCATGATTTACATACTCTCCCCCATTATCAGTTCAGAGAAATTTGATCTTCTTTCCGGACTGTCTCAACCAGCGCTTTAAAATCTTTGGGGTGTTGAAAGACCTCAGATTTTTTCCTGAGAAAGTAGATCCATGTAAAACGTGAGAAATTATCAACAAAAATGAGAACAAAACTCTCTTTGTTGATGGATGGATGCGAAAAGGACCCATAAGGTCATTGTGGATCAGATCTAAAGGTGTGGAAGCTCGTTGAGACTTTCCTTTGTCGAAATTATCTTGAGGGTGTTTTCCAAGAACACATCCATCACATACTCCCTTGGAGAAATGGATGTCTGGTAGACCATCAACCAATATTTTCTTGCTAAGTTGTTGCATGTATCTGAAATTCAAATGTCCAAACCTTTCATGCCATATCCTACTAATTTCATCAGAATGAGTAAGCAGTAAAGCATAATCAGGTTCAATGAATTTAGAAAATGTATACAATCTAGACTGATGATTTACCTCACCAGTAGAAACCCTGGAGTTGCTTTGCATGTCGTATATGTCCATGGAATTTGGTGTGAATATGACTTTCTTTCCAGTGTCGGAATTCGTCATCTGATACACGGAGAGAAGGTTGACAGAAAGTTTGGGAACGTGCAGCACATTCTCGAAGCTTTCATTGGTGAGTTCAATCCTTCCTTTGTCAGTGACTTCGACAGAAGAGTTGTCCCCCATCAGAATAGGAGGACCTTTGCATGCATCCAAACAAGAATATACTACTTTTGAGGCAGCCATGTGATGTGATGCTCCTGAATCAACGATCCAAGCATCAGGAGAGGAGTTGATGGCAATCAAGGCATGGCTAGAATTGTCTTTCTTGGAATTCTGATATTGTGGCTTCTTCTTCTCGGTACCCTCGGGAATGCGATCTCCAAGGTTGATTTTTTGAAGTATTTGAGTCATTAGATCAAATTTTTTTTCATGCATGCGGATTCTGGATGGAATCCTTTATGATAGTACGTGCATTTCTCCCCTTTTCTTCCCTTTTCCCCTTTGGATCCAGAGGCATCGGTGAAGGGTTTTGTGTACCCTTTCTTCTTCAGATGTGCATGAGATTTTTGTTTATCTTTATCTTTAGATTTCTGATATTTTTTTCTGCCATATTTCACAGTGAGTGCATGCGCCCTTAGGCCTTTGATTGTGCCTATGTTGATGAGCTTGTTTTCTCTTGTGTCAGGGATTCGATAAGGTCTTCAAGAGAAGGCATCTTCGAGGTGGCTCCAGAGGTGAATCTGACAGAGTGGAATGTGGATATGAATACAGATAATTTAGGACCAAACTTGGAGAGAATGGTGAGAACCATTTGTTTCTCCTCCTTCGATTTATCAACCCCGCAAGCTTTGATTTGCGACTGTAAATCCTTGAATTTTGTAAAGAAATCTTGGATATTATCGAAGCTTTTTGGATCCAATGTGAGTGGCTCCACCTCTAGCATGTTTCCCCTCATCTCATCACGTTTTCCAAAGAGCCCTTCCAAGGTGTTCCAGGCTTCATTGGGAGTCTTACAGGAAGATATATGAAAAAGGAGATCGAAAGAAATAAGACTGCAAATTGTTCTTAGTGCCTCATCCATGCAATTTAAATACTTGAATTTTTTTATGGATGATGTCGGTTCTGTATCTGTATTCAATTTTAACCTGTACAACCCAATGGTTTGGATATGTATGGTTATTTTCTCCTTCCATTCAAAACAGTTGTAAGGTGTAAGAATGAATTCTTTTTGGAAATCCATATTTCCCCTTTCTTCAATCTTTTGTACCTGCAAAACATTTTGGTGTAGCTTTTGCTTAGCAGTCTGTCAGATCTGATACCATGAAAATGTCTTGAAGCTTCACATAATAGATCTAGCTAAACAATGATACACACATTTGCAGAGAGAAAAGGAGATATAAGAAGAAGTAGAGAAATAATGAAAGAATTTTCATTAACCGTTATGAATAATGAATAATTTACACATGATATACTTTGTAAAACTCAATAAGTGTGCACTGGAGGAGAACCAATGAACCATAGTGGTGGTCTAGAGTGATCTGGACACACACCAGCAGTTACAGGAGTGAACTTCCACCTAGTCTATTCTCTCAGGCAGTTACGGGAGTGAACTGCCACCTAGTTGAGTTAACTAGTCAACTAGTCTTCAGTTAACTGATTGAACAGAGAGTAGTGAGGAGTAGATCAGGGAATCAAGGGTAATGTTCCAGTCTGATGATGATCCCAAGGAAAGTGTGCATTAGCTAGTGATGATCCCAATGTTGCATGGTGACAAAATCAATGCAGCATCTAAACTCAACTCAACTAGTCATATTGAAGTGTCAACTGAAGGAGAATATTCTCCAAGTGGAATATTCTCCCCTAAAATATAGGAGACTGGATAATGACTAATTATGACTAATAAACAAGGAAAAACCTTAGGAAAAAGAAATCCTAGGTGTGTGTGAAGTAACTCCAACACTCAGGATGGGAGGAAAACACACTTTGACACCAATGTAATAACCCTCCTTACTGCTATTAGTTTTTTTCTATTGATACTAAAATGTTTTAAGAATTCTTTGTTGTTCTATTTTAGTGATCAAGTGACTCGGGACTTTCATCAAACAATTAGGTTGTAAACTTCTCCTTCTGGTTTGTTGTTATGGTTCATGACTTTCATCAAATAGATTGCAGACATGCTAAAAACCCACTATAAAGACCCCTCACCACTGTTGTTATATTGATGTGTTTGCTTATTTGTTTGGTTTTGCTGATTTTTTTGGTTTAGGATGGGAGGAAAACACGCTCTAATACCATTGTAATAACCATCCTTACTGCTATTAGGTTTTTTTGTTTATACTGAAATGTTTTAAGAGTTCTCTATTGTTCTATTTTAGTGATCAAGTGAATCATGACTTTCATCAAATAGTTAGGTTGTAAACTTTTCTTTTCTAGTTTTTTGTTATGGTTCATGACTTTCATCAAACAGATTGCATACATGCTAAATACCCACTATAAATACCCCTCACTATTGTTTTTATATTGATGTGTTTGTTTATTTGTTTGGTTTAGCAAGTTCACAACCCTTCACTTAACAACATCATACAAAACCACAATGGATATAGGACTTAAAGGAGGCTTTTATTGAATTAAATATCAAAGGCAACAGATACAATTAGTGCAAATTATGTCATTATCTATTCTCATAATTGTAGCAACAAAATAATTCAATAATTACAATTAGATATGTGACTTTGTCTAACCTGTAGAGTAGCATGAGTTGGGAAGCATTAAATATGCTACTAATATCCTTTTGTAAACACCACGAACAACTCCTTATGGGCACAATTTGCTGAAGAAAATAGACATGTGATATCCTTAGCTACTTGTTGTAAATACCATGCACAAAGCAACATTCAATTCCCACGAACAACCTTTGTAATCATCATTTTTGAGCAACTTCCAATGCACAAGACAACCTCTGTAAAAACCCGTGATCCAAGTGGATATTAGTGGCCACCCACCTGTTCCAACTAGCACCTTTTGCCAGTTTTTAGTTCAACACGTCCTTTTGTACTTATTTGTAATTATGAGTTCTACACTTTTGGGGTTGTATGGAGCCTTACACATATTCTAGGTGAATACTGGTGGCCTCCCACCTAATCCAAATGGCTTATTTTGTATGTCTTCATGTCAACACATCTTTTTGTACTTCTAGGGTCGTTTTGGGGCCCTAAACAATGTTATTTTGTCTCTCCACAGTCAAACTGCAAACAGAGTCAAAATTTGATGGCGTAATGCGTATTTCTCAAAAATACCTTTCCAACGGGTTATCACGCACCTAAAACGGAGATCGTATGCAAAAGTTACGACCTCGAGAAGTTAATGTACTAACTTACACAAACAGGGCTCACATGACTTTTGGTGTTTCATCTCCTAGGGTTAGGTTTTTGGATGTCTAGGGTTTTGGCATTCATGTTTAACATAAAAAAGGCCTTCAGAGCCTCATTGTAATCATCTTCTGGCGAATGATCGTAGCCATCACATCTCTTCTCAGAGATAAAGTTGCCACCGTTCTAAGGAGTCTTGCACTATGTATTTTTACAATCTCTTTACAATTATTTCATTAATAGAAATCAAGTATTTCTTTATTTATCTGTTTCTGGCAAGTTTTTTGAGTATTTCATTGTGATTTCTCTGCTTTCATTTCATTCCGAACATAATCCGGATCACCCCATGAATTGTCAAATATTAGGCATGCCTCAAGGAAGGAAATCATGCTAGATATTGGTTGCTCGACCTGCATTGTATCAATGTCCCTTTTTGGACACTACAACTTGTAGATTATGAACTCGACCTCTTCTAGAAATTTCACGCTCTACAACATTGACACATCCCTTTCCTGAAGCGCCCAAAAATATGTAATTAGGTTGCGACCTCCCTCAAAGACCCTCAGTGGCCAGCAACAAGAGGTACGCCCTATTACTAAACCCCCTTTCTTAAATCCCTATGAGTTGGTAATGGAATGGTGAGACCCTCTCCAATGAGTTCATGGTTGTAACTAAGAGATTTGATCAAGAGAAAAGTTGCAATGAAGACTAGAAACTTCCCCTTTACACAAAACAATTTCCACAAACACACAATGATTCAAAAATGCCAATAATTTAGAAAAATGAAGAATGGAAACCAGATATTCCCTTAAGATATCCACAATCTCCACAAATGTCCTAGATCTAATAATAGAGGGTCTGGCCCTCAAAAATACCACAAAACTCTACAATGGAGGAATCAACTTCCTCAACTACGATGCAAGTGGAAAACCTGAATGGTCTTCCCCACCAAATGGATAGGGTGGATTCTTTCACCACCAAAACTTGATTAGCTAGGGTGGAATATTTCACCATTGAAACCAATCCACACACAAGAATTTCACTCCAAACTCCAAAGGCCCCAAGAACTCTCCAAATCAATATCATAAATAATCATCAACATAATGAGAGAATTAGCTCTCATTGTACTTGTATACCCCTTTCCTCTTTTCCCCTCAAGTGATTTTTTAATTTATCTTTAGTAAAATCACTTTATTAATTTATTAACCTTTTTATTCCCAAAAAGTGATTTATTTGACTTTAAATCATTTGTGTGCACTGGAAGTCACCTTTTTTTTATCATCTCAAAATTTAGAGCTCTTTGTCTCGGTTCCAACGAGCTATTACACCAAGGTACCCATGTTAAATAATTTATTAAAATGACAACCTTAGTACAATCCATTAAATAATGATCATTAATACTCCCAAATTACATGAGCGATCAAAATGTGTCAGAATCAAAATTTGACTGTGTAGGTGTGATCTCGATGATAAAAGATGATAAGCGGACCTATGAAAGCATCATATAACTCCTCTAAACTCCCTAAGCTCGATGGTAGCATCAAATCACTCCTTTGATCAAGATGACACAAGCCCAAAAAGACATCTCCAACTGCAGAGCAAAGGAACCCAAAAATGGGGACATTAAACAAGCGCCTCTTTTTCAACACGGACTTGCTAGTTATATCTCCTTACCTTCCCCACCAACCATATCCCTGTTTTGAAATGCCCCCCGACAAATAATTTGTAATAAGGCCTATGAAGGAAGGATCACATAACTTATTCTCGCCTATGATGAGAGAGAATACCTTGAAAAGGTTGAGTGATCCTCAACCAATCATCAAGTTGGGAAAATACTATTGACTTCACCTTATTCCTTTAGGTAGAACTTCCAAACTTGGTCCTTTTCTTTTGGAACGATGGCTAATGGTAGAGCCTTATTCTTAAGTAGTGGATTGAATGATGATTCTTTTGGACTCCTACTATGAGAATTTTTTTAGAAATTTGTCATTGCTCCTTGTCTCTTTAATTTATTTTGTGTGGTGTATAAAGTTGGTATGAGACCCTCTTTTAAGTGTTGTTGCATCTATTACATTTCCACTTGATAGTTTATTATAGGTTGTTGTTATTTATGTTTGTGTGTGAAAAAAAAAATACCATATTTGCTTTTGCAGAGGTGAGCATATTTGGATCCRATCAAGGATAGCTTCGAAGTAGATTTACCAGCAAAAATCTGCATCAAATTTGTTAGATTTTTTGGTTTTCTTTATTTGCAACTCTTTGCAACATTTGATTGTTTATATAGTAACAAAGTTGTGGGGCTCTCATCGAGAGGCCTCTACTATAAGAGCACAACAATAAATAAATAGTCACATAAAACAATAATATTAGAGTGTTGATTACTCACTTRGACAATTTTTTCAATTCAATCCGATAACATCACATGATGGAGCCTTCAACTATCAATTCAGTTTCTTATTTGATTACATTAGGYATTCCTTATTTCAAATGAGGGCATTCTTTAAATTTATTTACAATTTTGGCCAAAAATAGCATTTCCTTCAAAAGATGCAAGCACTCATTTTTGCTGGTAGAAACATCTTATAATCTCTCTAGGATACTTGCAACTACAACAAGACTCATTGTAACCAAGTCTATTGTCCTCATACCTTAGAGGACATGGCTCACAACTCTTTTGATGGCATCATTGGGAATAATGTCTATTTTCATATGATAATGACACATAGAAAAATAAGATTAGTGTGTTGATTACTCACTTAGAACATTTTGGCAAGTCAATCTATAACATCACATGAGGGGAGTTATCAATTCAGTTTCTTTTTTAATACATTATGAATTCCTTCTTTCAAATCAGGGTATTCTTTAAATTTCTTTAATATTAATAGATGAAACCACGATTGACAAGTTTGTTCGGGTTGATATAGACATAAATTAAAGTCACATAAAATGAATTTTGTGCAAACTTAATATTTGTTTGAACCAAATATACATATACAATACAATTTAACCTTAAATGGAACCTTATCTAATCTTAAAACTTGCTCATAAAAATATAGATTAAAATACAATTTAACCTTAAATGGAATCTTATCTAATCTTAAAACTTGCTCATAAAGATATAGATTAAAGTCACATAAGATGAATCTTGTGCAAACTTAATGTTTGTTCAAACCAAAAATGCACATATAATACAATTTAATCTTAAATGTAACATTGCCTAAGTTTGAAACTTGTAAATATTAAACAATTTCACATATATAAATCATTTCATTAAGTATAGATTAGACATATGTAATTAAATAAAGAAAAGATCTAAACAATTAAATCCACTCAACCACTTATACACATTGGATGAGATGAAATTATGGTGATGATTATACAATTATTCAATTACTTAAATACTTTGAATTAGATGTAATTATGATATAATATACATAAAAGATTTTATTTTAATTGTACGAAAGTTAATACATTATGAATATTAATAATATTTGAAATGAATGTTTTTCATCTTTTATTTTATTTTATTAATAAATTTTACGAACACAAATATAAAAACATATTTAAAAAACAAATAAAGATACATTTCTTAATAACCAAGAGTATGTAATAAACATAATTATTATTATTTAACTTTGTCGTTCGCTAGTTGTTCTACAAAATGGCTTTTTTTGTCGGAATCCGACGATATAAATTTACACTTATCGTTGTATTTCGAGCAAATATCCCCGAAAAAAAACTTCATTTTGTAGAATCTTTAACCTACAGCTTTAACTTGTGTTCATATTTAATTACAGAAATAGAGAAAGACATTTTAAAAACAAATAAAAATACATTTCTTAAGAACCAAGAGTATGTAATAAATGTTCGACAACACAGGTATTCCAACAGAGGATGAACACCTTCAGTAACCACTCACATAACCAGATCAAAGATCAACACACCGATGTTTTCACGTGGTAAAACCCCTACGGGGAAACATCCACGGCCCCAGCCAACGCGGC
>ML780825.1:252341-288022 GCA_009831015.1 Picea engelmannii
CACGTTAGGCAGTGCATCAAGAAGTGGAACAAAGAAGTTTTCGGGAATATCTTTGAAGAGGAGGAAACTAGAAAGAGAAATGGAATTTATACAACAAAAAGGTATTCAGGGAAGCTACTCATCAGAGCTTAGTTCTCGGGGGGCTGAAATCAGAGAAGGTCTAGCGCAAAGTGACCGCCAGGAAGAGATATTATGGAAGAAAAAATCCAGGATCCATTGGCTTAGAGAGGGGGACAAGAACACTAAGTTCTTCCACAACTCCTTAATCCAAAGAAGGAACAAAAATAGAATTGTATCTATCAAATCACATGATGGGAGCACCAAAGTTAACACAGAGGACATCGAGGAGGAGCTGATGAATTATTATAGGGACCTCCTTTCAGAACCTGAGGTTAACAGATAGGGGGCAATCTCCAAAATAATTGAAGCCTTCCCCAGGCTGGTTTCCCTAGAACAATCTGAAAGTTTGATGAGGTCAGCTTCCTTAGAGGAAGTAGAAGAGATTGTCAAAAACATGGCCCAAGGAAAACCCCTAGGCCCGGACAGTTTCACCATCGACTTTTTCCAAGTTGGGTGGCCAATTATTGGTAATGATATCTAGGAAGTAGTTGAAGAATATTGTTTCTCTAGATCCATTTTGCAAGCGTTCAATACTACTTTTATCACATTAATCTCTAAGATTAAAGGAGCTAACACTATAGATAAGTTGCATCCTATCTCTTTATGCAATGTCATTTATAAAATTATTTCCAAATTGATAGCTTCCAGGCTGAAGCTTGTCCTTCCGCTTATTATCTCTCAAGAGAAGGGAGGTTTCGTGGAAGGCTGACAGATCTTGGATGGGATTATAGTAGCCCATGAGTCTATTCATGCCCTTAAGGTTTCAAAGAAAGCGAGGATGTTGATGAAATTGGATATGTATAAAACATATGACGGGATGAATTGGGATTTCTTGAGGAAGATGTTATTTGCTTTTGGATTTGGAGGGGACTAGGTAGATTGGGTCATGAACTTGGTTTCTGCATCCTTCTTCTCCATCCTAGTGAATGGTTCCCCCTCCAAGACCTTTAATGTCTCTAGGGGTCTCTGTCAGGGACATCCATTATCTCCCTTCCTGTTCTTCATTCTGGCGGAAGGTCTGGGTCGTAGCCTCGCCCAAGCTAAAAGGAAAGAGGACATCAAAGGGATCTCCCTCCATCAGGGTGAGGAGGCTCTGTCTCATCTACAATTCGTTGATGATAATCTTCTTATGGGATTGCCCACAGTGAAAGAAGTACAAGCTTTTAAAAAAATCTTAGACCTTTTCAACTTGACCTCAAGCACGATCATTAAGCAAGAGAAATCCTAGGTCTTTTTCTTCAACACTCCCCAGTCAATTAAATGATATCTTTCCACCTTGCTAGGATTTCAACCCTCTTCCCTTCCAACTAAATATTTAGGAGCCCCCCTCCACCTCAAATCTCTCCATAATCCTTCATGGGAGGAAATCACTTCGAAATTGGAAGCCAAACTCAGTAATTGGACTCACCGCTTTCTCTCTTTGCCTGGTTGTGTCCTCCTGATCAAGTTCGTCCTCTCAGCCCTCCCTCTATACCTCTTTTCATTTTTAGCAGCCCCTGTGAAGTTCATTAAGAAAATTCGAGCTCTTCGACGCTAATTTCTTTGGGGGGGATCCTCAAAAGAAAAAGAATGGGTGTTGGTGTCCTAGGATACCCTCTATAAACCCAAGTTGAGAGGAGGGATAGGTCGCAGGGATCCCTAGTTTATTAGCCGAGCCTTGGCGTAAAAAATTTGGTGGCATTGGGTCAACTCACCCAAGTTCCTATGGTAAAAGCTTTGGAGGAGTAAGTACATCCCGAGGAACCCTGAGCAGGATCTGATCAGAGAAGAGGGTTAAGGGATAGGCTCTATGACCTGGAATAATGCCTGGAGTAACTGTCTTCAGGTCCAACAACAATGTTTCTGGGAAATTCATAATGGTCGTACAACCTTCTTTTCGGGAGACGCGTGGGACCAACTTCTCATATTAGGGACTGAAGAAAATTTTCAAGATCTTCCTCAGATTATGGAGCACGTTGGTTGGGTGAACATGCACCATTACTGGAAGAACAATCATTCAGGTCGGAATCCCTTTGAATGAATTTGGAAGGCATTGGAGGAATGACCAATTCAGTGTAACGAGCATACCAAAGACTTGGCCTCGAAAATCTTGCTAGATCACCATCTTGAGGACAAAGAAGGAGAAGACATCATTCGTTGGGGTCGGAACGAGGATGGAAATTTTAGGGTAAAAGAAGCTTACTTATCCTTGTTAAATATAGGGGAGAACCAAAGTCGTCTGTTATGGTGAAAAATTTGGTCGACTGCTCTCTAGCCTAAAATTTCTATCTTTCTGTGGTTGGTAGTGAACATAAGGATTTTGATAGGGAAACACCTCCTTCGTAGAGGATTTGTGGGGTCGTCAAGATGTGTCCTTTGTATGGAAACAGAAGAATACCTCGATCATTTGCTTGAATCTTGCAAGTTCATGGCTCCGTTCTAGGATACCAGTGCGACCCTATTTATGAAAACAGACTTGAGGATTCATAATATGACTGAAACCATAGAACTCTGGAGTGATACCCCTATAACAACCCTATCCTTAACAGAGTCTGGGAAAAAAGTTTGGCCTTTCTCATGTAGAATGTTTGGAAAGAACGGGATAGGAGAATCTTTAAAGATAAAATTCTTACCTGGGTCCAACTGTGGGAAGACATCACCATCAATGTGAAGTAATTCATCCGTGTAGTCCCTTGGTCTGTCGAAGATCTCTAGATGGAAGCTCCTGAGGTGATCATCTTCAAAAACCGGCATCTAAAATCCCTTATCAAACAAAATTCTATGGTTCAGAAGCTGGGAAAGGCGTGAATCTGTGACCAGTGGATTCCTCCTCCGGAGGGATTTGTAAAACTGAATTTCGATGGTGCGTCGAAGGGAAACCTAGGACCCGAAGGAGCAGGGGGAATCTTTCAGGATCACAATGGATTTATGCTCATGTCCTACGCATCCAATATGCGGCTCACAACGAATAATTTTACGGAATTGGCATGCCTTCTTCGAGGCCTAGTGATATCTCAAACCACTCTCATCCCTGGTGGTAGAAGGGGACTCTCAATTAGTCATTAGATCTCTCCAAAAAATCATGAGTGTTGTGTCAGCGGACAAAGTATCCAAACATTGGAGGATGAGCTATGGGCTTTCTGAGCTCGGTCGATTGGTTAAAACACTTGGAGTCATAGTTCTAGAGCTACTTAGCAGGAAGGGGAACTCAAAAACATACTGCATGGCCAACCTTGGTGTCACAATGTCGTAATTGCATCGAATTTGGAGGTTGAGGGACCCACTTCCAGAGGGGACGGATGTGTCATTGAATTGTTTTTGCCTAGTCGACCTGATAACATGGAGGGAAAGATTAGAGGTGGAAAATTTGTTCACTCGAGGGGATGGGATGTATCCCGAGCTGGGCCAGGTAGACAGGGGGTCAAGTAACTAGAGTAATAGTACATAGGTGGAAAGGTCATCTCCCCTAGGGGTTGGTATGAGGCCCAAAGACAGCTAGGTAGATAGATGGCCAAGCATGGCCATGCAAGACAATGATGATCCTATTATATTTTCTTAAATTTTCAAAGCAATAGATTTACCAGAGTACTTAGATCTACTTTTTCATTCAACAACCATATACTGAAAATATAAGTAGGATAAACAAGCACAAGAAGACACAAAGATTTATCATGGGAAAACCCCAAACCCATGGAAAAACCCAGCCAACTTTTCTTAGAGAGAATCTTTCTGATAATACAATACAATCATGAACAAAATCTATTCACAAGAGAAAAAATGATAATGAAGAAACCTTGATACAAGAACTTATCTCTTCTCCTTGTCAAACCCTAGTGAGGGTAGCTGAGCCACCACACAATACTAGTGCAACTCTTCTAGAGATAACGCACAAGAGAAATCACCGAGTCACCAATAAACCCGAGTTGTTGTTGTAATTGTGTCTCCTCATTGCCTCAGACTTGCGCCTTCTTCTTAAGTGAGATAGTTGTGTGAGTGAGTGATCAAATGAGCAAGGCATCACTTTATTTATAGTCTTCAAGTCAATTAGCTTGGGCCGATTTCTTTTCCTAGAAATGTATTTTCACTTTATTTTTTTCCTGTGGGATGACTTTTCTTCCTAGAAATTCTATTTCATGTGGGTCGACTTCTCTTCCAGGGTGTTCTTGAACTATTCAGCGGTCTTCCTTTGACTTCTTGGAATCTTTTGCTTCTCTAAGAAAATTTTTCCAAGAGGGAATACTTTTTGTTGCTACCAAAACATCAACACTCCCTCTTAGCTACGGAGGTATTCTTCTATGATGTTCTCTTCTAGTAGTCCCAATCACACCCATCCATTTCACATGGCATGGGAAAGACTACCACCATAGTGACAAGACTACATTGCAAGTATCTATGATGTTTATGCTCTTCTAGTAGTCCCAATCACACCCATCCACTTCACATGGTATGGGAAAGGCTACCTCCATATCCCCATTCACACCTATCCACTTCACATGGCTTAGGCAAGAGTATGCCATGGTCCCAATCACACCTAGCCACTTCACATGGCATAGGCAAGACCACACTACAAGTCCCAATTGCACCTAGCCACTTCACATGCCATAGGCAAGACTTGTACCAGGATACTCATTACTCCCTTGGTGACTTCACATGATAGATCTAGGAAACTCTTGGCCAAAGGGAGAGTATCTTCCTGTTGTAGGAGAAACATCGCAACTCTCTCTCAATGAGGGTGGACATTTTGCATCATGCCAGTCTGGTCTCTGAATTTCTCATACTTCACTCTATACAAAGGCTTGTTGAGAATGTTTGCTATCTGCTCATCTGTGGATATGTATCGGAGCTCCACTGCTCCTTTCTGCACCATGTCTCAGATGAAATGGTATTTGATCTCTATATGCTTTGAATTGTTGTGAAAGACTGGATTCTCTGAAAACTTCACACAACTTTGATTATCACAGTATATCAAAGTTGGCTCCAACTCTAGATTAAATAACCATGCAAGCATCTTCTAAAGCCACACCGCTTCATGACTTGCAACATTGGCTTCTATATACTCTTCCTCTGATGTACTGAGTGCAAGTGACGTTTATTTTCTGCTCAACCATGAGATCATACCTGATCCCAAATTGAAGCAACATCCTGATGTGATTTTCTTGTCCACTACTCACCCCACCCAGTCAAAGTCTGTAAAACCTTGCAACTTTACTTCATCGTTTGAGACATATCTAAGTCCATATCCAACCGTACCATGCAGGTACCTCAATACATTCTTTGTTGCTACCAAGTGTACATGTCTAGGCTCAACCATGTATTGACTCAATGTGTTCACTACAAAACATATATCCGGCATGATGTTAACTAGGTACATCAAGGATCCGATCAATTGTTTGTACATCGTGGGATCAACCAAATCTGAAGAAGAATCATTCAAGAGATTCAGATTTGTAACTATATGTGTGCCCACATACTTGCAGTCCATCATCCCAAAACTCTGCAGGATCTCAATTGTATACTTTCCTTGCCTAAGGAAGATTTCATCTGGTCTCTACCACGCCTCTAATCCCAAGAAATAGTGCATCAAACCTAGATCCTCCATTTTGAACTCTGAAGTGAGCTCCCTCTTACACCCATATATGAACTTCTCATTCCTTGTAAGAAACAGGTCATAAACATATAGTACCAATATCAAGGGGCAACCATTTTCAACCTTGTAGTAAAGGTTGGGATCTGCATCACTCTTGGTAAACCCCAAGCTCATCAAATAATTGTTGGTTGTGGAGCCTGATTATCTTCCTGTTTCATAGGTCTTTGTTTTCAGCCATGTTTATACCCCATGAAGACTGTACACTCCTCCATGCGGGAGGGTTGCAGAGGGGGCTTGTCCCCCCTACGGGATCTGGGGGCTCATCCCCCCGACTCGGGGGTCCGGGGGCAAGCGGGCCCCTGAAGGAAAAAAATTGCCTTGTAAATGTATATTGTAATTTCATAGTAAATCTGGACCGTTCATTATAAGGTCGCAGATCTAACGGCAGAAATTATGTTAGAGTTTTTTTCCCTAGAAGGAAACCCTCTTTTACGAGGGAAATGTATTGTGGCTATGCTTCATTGTGAATATTGTATTCTGAGAGAGGAGATTGTGAGAGAAAGAAGAGGAATTTATAGCGGGTGTGATGTAGATTGTATCCCTTCATTTGTTGGATAATAAAAAGGAAGGACCTGACAATTTCTCTGGTGGATGTAGCCCACACTGGGTGAACCACGTATATCTGTGTCTCTATTGTATTGTGTATCTTCTGTGTTTGATTTTCGCATTTTATTTTATTTTATTGCTCCGCAATCCTATTTTTATAACAACTGGTATTAGAGCGAAAGGTAGCTCGCAGGGAAAGGGGGTTTCTGGTTCGATTGGGAGCAATGGCGAAAGATGAAAAGTTTAGGGTCGATAAATTTAACGGCCAAAACTACCAGTTATGGAAGATGCAGATGGAATATTATTTATATCAGAATGATCTATTCCTACCATTGGGTGGAATAACAAAGAAGTCAACGGCCATGAAGGATGAAGAATGGGAGGTTCTTGACAGAAAGTCACTAGGAACGATATGGTTGAGCCTAGCAACATCGGTGGCTTTCAATATTTTGAAAGAAAAGATAACAAAGAAGTTGATGGACTAGACTGTATGAAAAACCCTCAACATCCAATAAATTATTTCTAATGAAGAGATTATTCAATATGAAGATATCAGAAGGTGGGTCTGTTGTAGATGATTTAAATGAATTTAATATGGTTACTAATAAACTAAGTTCTGTAAAAGTGGACTTTGATGATGAGTTCATGGCTCTTATAATCTTGTGCTCATTGCCAGAAAGTTGGAACAGCTTGGTCATGGTTGTAAGTAACTTTGTCTTTGGTTCAAACACTTTAAAATTTGATGATGTTGTTAGTGTTATCCTTGGCGATGAAATGTGATGGAAAAGCACACATGAGACATCAGGTAATGTGTTAAACATGGAGAACAGGGGAAGACAAAAGGATAGAGGAAAGGGATCAGGGAACCACGGGAATTCTAGGAAGGGCAGATCCAAATCCAGACTGGGAAAGATAGAGTGTTGGAATTGTGGGAAGAAAGGACATCTGAAGAAATACTTTAGAGGTCCAAAGAAATAAAGAGATGAACAACATGAGAAAAATCAAGAAGCAAATGTAATAGGTGATGTGTTACAAGATGCTTTGATACTTTTTTAGATAATATTTATGAGTCTTGGGTAGTAGATTCGGGGGCTTCATTTCGTACCACACCCCATAGGAAACATTTTCTAGATTATGTTAAAGGTGATTTTGGACAGTTTCATTTGGGTGATGATGCACCATGTAAAATTGTTGGAATGAGAAAGGTAAAAATAAAGCAAAGGAATGGAAACTAGTGGTTGTTGAAAGAGGTAAGACATGTTCCAGATATAAGGAAAAATCTAATTTCAACAGGTCATTTGGAAAGTGAAGCTTGTATATCCATATTTACAGATAAGGTGTGGAAGGTCACCAAAGGATCATTGGTTATAGCAAAACAAGAGAAGGTGGGTACATTGTATTTATGTATTGGTAATACTGACTCTTCTATATATTTAGATTCTATAGGAGTGGATACAGCACTGTGGCATCATCGGCTTGGACAAATGAGTGAGAAGGGGATGTTGATACTTCACAAAAATAAATTTGTTTCCATATCTTAAACAAATTGATTTGGATTTTTGTGAGCATTGTGTTTATGGAAAAAAAAAAAGAGTCAGATTTCTTAGAGTCGGAAAAGAAAAGAAGAATGAAAGGTTAGAGCTTGTGCATACAAATGTAGGGAGACCAACTCAAGTATCATCTCTAGGTGGTTCTCGTTATTATGTTACTTTTATTGATGATGCAACTAGAAAAACTTAGGTTTATTGCATTCGACAAAAATATGATGTTTTTTATACTTTTAAGAAATGGAAAACTTTGGTTGAGAATGAGACAGGAAAAAGGTTGAAGTGTCTCGGATCAGACAATTAGGGTGAATATTGCAGCAAAGAGTTTGATGATTATTGTTCATACCATGGGATTCATAGAGAGAAGATAGTTCCAGGAACACCAAACTAAATGGTGTGTCAGAAAGGATGAACGGGACAATCATGGAGTGTGAAAGTGTTGGCGCGGAATTGATCAGACTAGGGTCCTTCTCAGGTTACCAACAAAAGGTATTGTGTAGTCTAAAGCATTGTCATTTTCATCTCCTCGGAAGAGAAGAAGTCTCACCCGAAGCGCAACCAAGACAGAAGGATAGGGAAGGGGAAGGAGAATATTTAGGTGGGTTCACAGAACCTTCAAGATTCATCATGATCTTGCGCAAGACAAACTAACTACAGAACAGATCTGAGCTCATACACACAGGAACTGAAGCTACTTAGGTTGTGAAAAGAATTCATACACAGAAACATCATATGGAACTTATGAAGCATGAAGAAGTACTGTAAATATACAATGCATAAGCATAAACACAGAATGACGCATCATATTTCAAAATTTTGGATCCTTCTTTATATATTATCATCAGATCTTATCATATACAACCTCAGAGATACAAAGTAATGCTCTGTTATAGACTTATGGCTCTGGACCCATGTTGCGGAGCTCTATTTACCCAAAATTGTATACAGGTTACATTTACAGAACTAAAACCCAATGTATCCGCAAAAACAAGAAGAAGAACAACAACCCGAATAGAACAACAAGGGGAGAACCCTTTTACAATCGTATTCATCCCATATATATAAGTTGAGTAGTGTCTTCTGGCTTTGGGCTCACATGCTTTCTTGTTCTGTTGCAATTGATTTTTCCTTGCTGGCAATGCATTGTCCTTTTCGCAACCGATTTCTGTTACTTTTCCTTGCTCTGTTGTCCAACTTCTTATGTAGCTTGTGCAACTCATGCTAAAACAAAACTAGGACTATAGCCCTTCTTGCGTAACTTCCAATCCAAAATCGAATGGCCCGACAACAAGGAGTATGAGATTGCATGTTGGTTTTCCCTTACAATTTTAGGTAGATGTTGTAGATATTGTTGTTTACTTAATAAACAGAGGACCTTCAAGTTATTTGGAAGGTGGAATTCCATAGGAGGCATGGACAAGTAAAAAGGTAAACTATTCTTTTTTGAAGACTTGCGATTGTGAAGCATTTGTCCATATTGATAAAGAAAATAGAACAAAGCTTGAGGCAAAATCGAAGAAGTGTACCTTTATTGGATATAGTGTTAATGATTTTGGTTATCACTTATGGGATTATGAAAATCACAAAATCACTAGGAGTAGAGATATCATATTCAATGAGAAGTTCATGTACAAATATAAGTTGCAGGGAAAGAATAGGAAAAAGAAAAACTAGAATACACAATGCTTGAGAGATCACTGGAAAAAAAATTCCAAAGGTACCGGAAAATTAAAATGTACAACAACACGAGCAACAAGTACCTCAAAATCCTGCAAGTGTTGTTAGAATATCTACCAGGTTAAGTAGACTCCCTGAATGATATTCTCCTTCATTGTATTATTTATTGTTGACTAATTTCAGTGAACTAGAATGAAGAGATAATGCAGGTAGACACTAAAAAGAAGTGGGAGCAAGGCATGAAAGAGGAAATGGATTCCCTGGTAAATAACCAGACTTGGGATTTTGTTCAGTTACCTGCAAAAAAAAGAACATTGCAGAATAAATGGGTTTACAATTTGAAGGAAGAAGATGGAGGCAAAAAGCAGTACAAGGCTATACTTGTTGTAAAGGGGTTTGCACAAAAGAAAGGTATAGATTTTGATGAAATATTTTCTCATGTTGTTAAAATGACTTCAATTATGACTATTTTAAGTCTTGTGTCAATAGAAGATTTACATCTTGAACAGTTAGATGTAAAAACAACTTTTCTCCATGGGGATGTGGAGGAAGAGATTTATATGCAACAGCCATAGGGGTATGAGGTCAAAGGGAAGGAAAATTTGGTATGCATGGCCTAAAACAAGCTCCAAGGCAGTGGTATTTGAAGTTAGACAGGTTTATGACAGAACAAGGTTATAGTAGATGCCATTATGATCACTGTGTTTATTTTAAAATGCTAGAAAATGGAAGTTATATTATCTTCCTATTATATGTAGATGACATGCTTGATGCAGGGTCTAATATGTAGGATATAAATGTGGGCAATAAGAAATTATCTAATTCATTTGCGATGAAGGATTTGGGTGCTGCAAAGAAAATCCTTGGTATGAGAATAACAAGAGATAGGAAAAATTGCAATTTGACATTGTCTCGGAGTGATGTAACATACCCAGCCACCCATAGGCCGAGCTACGCCACTTAATTCGACTGCAACACCTCCATCCACCCACAAGAGAGGCACACTACAGTCCCAAGACTCAAATTTTTTATATTATCTCGAAATCAAAGGATTGTTCATGAACGTTAGAGGTATGAAAACTACATGCATAAGACAAGATTCATGCTACAGCGTAAAGAAGCCAACAACGTGCCATGCACAACAAATAACCAGCAAGCATGCATATTCCAAATATTTAATTAAACAATAAGTAAATACACAATGGAATACAATCATATGTAGGTAAATAATACCATATCATAGAGCACTTGTCTTTATAAAAGAAGATATCAATTGTCTGTAGACCAAGGACATTCCACCCAACCGTAGACATTATTGTTCCAAATATAAACAGCAATGTTACCCCCGAGCCAAGGCTATGAATCCATAAGGACGGTTCCAGAGTGTTACTTGGCTTCCTGAACCAGTCAACACTCAAGCTCTCACGGGCTTTCCCAACACTCACAGCAATCCAAGTACCAAACTCTCTTCTACCCAGTTTGCACCACCCAAGATAATGGACCCCCACCCTTCTCTACCACGCAGACCCTCAACCAGTCCTTCTCCTTCCAAGGCTCCATTGCAACTGGTTCAGAATCTCCATGTTGGAACTCTCAGGACTCGCAATTGTGAACAAAGCTGGACACAAACCAACACATCTTAGACATGCAGGCCTCAAGTCATGGCTGGATTACATCACCGACCTCTACAACCAACAATACCATGGCTTCTCTTCAACAATTTGTTTTCCTTTCCCCAAGCCAAGATACAGATGAGGAAATATGAATGGGTGACGGAAATGAATGGAGTGATATCTCCACGCAAGGTGAAAAACAATGAACAATCCAATGAATGAATGTGTGAGGGAAGAGTGAGGCGACCAATGGCATAGAAAGGATGAGAAAACGAGCGAGAGAGAGAACGAACCAACAAATGGATGAGCCAACCCCCCCAACAGACCAGGGGCGGGTTTAAGAAATCTGTGGGGAATCAAGAACCTCTTGGACTCCCCCCCAAGAAGCTCACGTAACTGAGCCACTCCCTTAGACAAAAAGGGTAATAAGAATAGGAAATAAACATTTAGCCCCTCAAGCCCCCTCTCTTATGGAATCATAGCCCCCTATAACTCTACTCCTTGTTCATCTAGCAGCCAACGATGTATTTATTATTAATAATGATCAAAACATTAAATTTCTTGGGCACACTGGCCTTTTAATAATTGTTTGGGCACTCTAGCCTCTCAGCAGTGTAATAATACATTATTTAAAATGGGGGCTCAAAGCCCGGGGTGTTACATCCCCTCCCCCTTATTTTGGCACTGTCCTTAGTGCATATACAAAATAGAGATCAAAATCTCAAAATTTATTCAAAAAGATGTGGGTACTTTGCCCACATGGCATCTTCATGCTCCCAAGTAGCATCTTTAGGACCATAGCAAGTCCACTGAACTTTTACCAGCTCTATAACTCGATTCCAAAGCATTTTTACCCTTATGTCCAATACCCGCATTGGCTAAACTTGAAATTCTCCCTCTGTCTCTACCTAAATCAGATGCCAATCAATAACACGGTTAGAATCATGTACACATTTCTTTAGTAAAGGGACATGAAATACATTATGCACATTCATGGAAGTAGACAATGCAAGCATGTATGCAACTAGCCCTATTCTGTCCAATATTTCAAATGGACCATAGAATTTGGTTGCTAGCTTTGTACCACTACCCAATTTCAAGAAGCTTTTCTTGGGCTTCACTTTCAAAAGTACATGCTCCCCTACTTTAAAATCTCTAGATGTCTTGTTCTTATCTGCATAAACTTTTTGTCTATCCTGAGATGCCTTTAAATTCTGTTTGATCTTAACCATCTGGTCTTCCATATCCTTGAGTAACTTTGGCCCAAGTACCACTCTATCTGTTGGGTTGTCCCAACTCACTGGAGTATTGCATTTCCTACCATACAAGGCTTCAAATGGGCTCATTCTCGATGAATCTTGATACCCATTATTATATGCAAACTCAACCAAGTGTAAGTGATCTTCCCACTTAGATGGCTTATCCATCACATTCATTCTCAACATATCTTCAATCACTCCATTAACCCTCTTTGTTTTCCCATCTGACTGTGGATGGTATGTTGTGCTAAAGTTTAGATTTGTACCAAATCCTTTAAACAATCCCCTCCAGAAATTGGAGGTAAACTTTGTATCTATGTCCAAGACAATTGTCCTAGGTATCCCATGTAACCTAGCAATCTCCCTCATATAAATTTCTACAATATTAGTCGTTGTATGTGTTTTTTTTACAAGAACAAAATGAGCAGCCTTTGTTAATTTGTCAACCACTACCATGATTGAATCATGTTGTCTTGATATCCTGGGTAATTTAGTTATGAAATCAATGGTTATCACTTCCCATTTCTTCTCTGGGATTGGTAATGGCTACAACAAACCCATTGGGTGCCTATGCTCAGCCTTCACCTTCTGACATTCCATACATTGAGCAATGTAATCAGCAACATCCTTTTTCATTCCCGGCCAAAACAATTGGCTTCTTACTGTTGTAATCGTTTTCTGGTAACCGGGATGTCCAGCATAAGGAACATCATGCATTTCCTTCAATACCAAATTCCTCAGTTCTCCGGAACTAGGAATATAGATTATATTCTTATGCATGAGTAATCCATCTTCCTTTATCTTGTACTCTTTTATTTTATGTTGTACATCTCCTTGCTATAAGCTTTTCTTTACCTATAGGTAATGTTGATTTGTAACAGGATCATCTAAAATTCTTCTCTTCAATTCTGACTGATGCATACTTATAGCAGTAGCATGCATGAGATGCACTCTTCTACTAAGTGCATCGACAACTTTATTATCTTTTCCTTTGATATGCTTGATATCGAGGTCATATTCACTTAAAAATTCCAGCCATTTTGTTTGCCTGGCATTCAAGGTCGGTTGTTCAAAAATATACTTCAGGCCAATGTGGTATGTCCTTAATTCAAATATTTTCCCCATGAGATAATGCTTCCACATCTTCAAGGCGTGGAAAATGGCAGCAAGCTCCAATTCGTGTGTGGCATAGTTCCTCTCATGTTCCTTAAGTTTTCGGGACTCATAACCAATGACATGTCCATTTTGCACGAGGACTCCCCCAAGTCCTTCCTTACATGCATCTGTACATACCACAAAACTTTCATATGGGTCAGCAATCTTTAACACGAGTGCACTAGTAAGTAATTCCTTCGACAGATTAAAATTCTCTTCACTTTTAGGTGTCCATTCAAATTTAGTTCCCTTCTTTTGCAAAGAAGTGATGGGATGTGCAATCTTAGAGAACCCTACTGTTAGCGATCAAATAATTCATTCTTAAATTTGTTTGAAAAATGATGCCTCATCTTGTGGGGGACTTTTGACTGCCTTCCCAAGCTCTAAATGCATATCTGAAAGTACAATTGGAAAGCTTAGAATGTCTAGTTGTCAATCGACTATTCAAGCGTGTAAAACGGACTCTCCACGGCTCAGAAATTTGATTTTTCCCAAGGCAGTTTTCATTAAAAAAATCTGCGCTTTCACTGACTCATTGGTTTTTCTCACAGTATAGTGAGCCGATGAAAGCTTTCATTTTCACCAGCTAAAGGGGCGGATTCAAGACAAAAGAGACAGTGAAAGCGCATAAGAGTCCAAAAATGTTTTCTTTCTACCTAGATCACGATTTTTGGCTTCCTGAACACGTGGGAAATGTGTTAAATGATGGTTAATAATTAGGAGAAGCTAGAATATCTTTATCATTAAGTTTTAAAGACATATGGTAAGGAAATAACACCAAATGGCATGATTACTCTTGACAGAAATCGCCCAGTCATCAAAAACAGATTTCTGAATCTATGATTTTCATAAGCAAATTGCCAAATAATGCTTCAGCTGTCAATTTCGACTTATGATGATAAGATTAGATCATATATGCTAAAGATTCATTTTGATTATGTTTATTTTAGGTATTTCATATCCATTAAAATAGGATCTGAAATCTTGATGTAAAATCTATAAAGCCACAAACTGTTGATGAACCAGAGGTTGGATTTTGGATACAAGAACTATACTATTTTGTAATAGACTTTTCATATGATAATACAGATCACAATTTTCTCTCTCTATTGATATCAGATTTCCATCCTTTCTTCTATACTTTATCTCAAGCTTGTTTTAACTGCTAAATGATTGTCATCTCATTAGTCAATTCATAGGTTTGACTTAATAGTATTCTTCACTATATTATTTGACCCATCACATATGTGATTTTGGTTAATAAGTATAGATTTCTTCACTCATTTTAAAGCTATTAGTTGATTATTGATCCTTGAGAGCATTGGTTCATTTGATTATTCATTTTGACTGTCTGGAGGCCATACTATAGTTGAGTTATCCCATTGATCCACACATACAAAAACACAAAAACAAGTTTACTTTAAGTTACCAAGCATCTTTGACCTACAACCTTAAAGAGTTTCTTGGAGTGATAACAAATTGGCATCATTGTCGAGGAATAGAAGACTGAAGTTGAAGCTCGGCTTCCTTGGGAAACGACAAGATCTATCTTTGATGATAAACAAAGTCTGGACATATTTTTGGTTGTAATCATCTATCTGGCGACTCCATGAAGGACGAATTCAGTGGCGACTCCATTGCTCTGAAACCTGTTGGCGACTCTACTGGTATGAAATGAACCAGATCTTAGCGAAGAGGTATGCTTTTTGCAATTTTTCAAGTATTTTTGGTTACCCTCATCCAGTTCCTAGTAAAGATGAATGGGAAAGAAGTATTCCCAGATTTCGAGGAGAAGAATGGGAAGTACCAACGGAACACCTGCTCGATTTTCATGACTTTATTAATCGACTTGAAATTATACATGAAGATGTTCAAATTAAGCTTTTCAGGAAACCATTAGAGGGATTTGCTCTTAACTGGTGCCAGTCTCTTCCAAATGCAAGTATCAGTTCTTTGGCAAATTTTCATGCCGCCTTCCATTTGTTTTGCAAAACAAAGTTTTCAGCTGATCTTCTTTATCTAGAATGTTGTCATGAATTTGGTGTGTTGAATAAAGATTCAGATAATTATCAAGACTTTGCTACAGCAGAAGATATTTCTCATCATGATCAAGAGATCGGTGATCCACATTATGATAACCATAGTGATGCTTTTGTCATTGTATCAAATGCATCTACTGACTTAGGTTGTCATGAAGATGATATTGTCCCCTTTGAAAACCCCAAAGATGATTATCAGATTGATACATTAGCAGGTGATAGTTTCAGATCTGCAGCAGATTCTAAGGGCAGCCCTCAGTTTTCTGATTTGTAGACCGAGGCAGATTTCAACAGAAATGAGAAGGAAGGTGAGGAGCAGAAAGTTTCAAATCAGCAGTTGAGCTAGTATTTTCATTTGACAAAGGAAGAACAACCCACATTCAGCATTGACATCAGTGAAGGCAACAACCAGCAGAATTTCAGTTTTCAGTTGGAACAGCAGCATAAAGAGGTATTTCTTTGTGGATTTGATGACCCTATTGTTGATTATTTGCAATCTATGAGCAGCATATGTGTTAAAGTATTTTTGTCAGATGAAAGTTGGATTTATCATCTGTTCAAACTAATTTTCTATTGGCTATGCATTCCATTATTTTTCGGGTCAAGATCAAGAACAAGTTCAATAAATCAGTTTCTGATATGGCTTCATTGGAAGCATGAGCTTACTTGATTAAGCATCAATACAATGGTTAAGAGTAGGAGTAGATGAAAATAAGCTCATTCTCTGAGCAAGTAGACTCTTTTAGTTATTGGTTGTTGAAATAAGCAGGCAGGCTATAGCAAACTACAGACAGTTTTCAGTTTAGCAGAGGATTAGGTGAAAAAAGCCAGATGTTATCTCCAAAAATGAACCAGTCGATTTGTGTCATTTTTGGTGATGGCATGGTCATAAATAGAGTCCCATACTATTTTTCTTAGAAATTCAAATGTCAAAGTATAGGATATAATTTGTTATTTCTTATAATAAATCGATTGTCAAAAGATATTTTCAAATCAAAGAAAAGCTTTTCAACAGCTAATCTATGTTTTGACGATGAAGTTAGCCGGTGAAAGTTCAAGGTTTCAATGGCTAAATGGCATTTTCGAAAACAGGTGAGTCGGTGAAAGTGCAGATTTGGGTTTTTTCTCCAGCGCCTTAAGAACCCGAAAAGACATATTGTACACATGTCATGTAATCATGATGGCAATTTAAATGGAAGCACAGGAACATATACATGTTTTCACCGTGTCTTAGTGGAATATGATGACGGATTTGGTCATATATTCCATGTGGAAGACGGAGGACAATTTTAAGAGTGGTGAATTATCTAATCATTATTACATCCAGACATCAAGTACTAGATCTATGTCTACATCAAATCGTGGCCATCATTCCTTTTTTTTTCAATCTCACGGATTTCAAATTCTATATTTGGGTTTTCTTATTATCATTTGACAGCACAGGATCATTTTCCCCAGCGCCAACACCTTCTCCATTTAGAAACATTCTTTGTGTTAACCATGTACAGATCAACCTGTGATTATTGCATTATGGTAAGAAAGCGAGGAGGACCACTTATGCGAAAGGAATTAGACAGCAAGTACTTTTCAGATGAGTTCTTATTTGATAATTGTTGTGAGAAAGATGAATTGCATTCTAAAGTTGAAGATCTAAATAGAAAATAATATTTTCCTCACAATCTACATCAGCTTTCAAATGATCTTCGTTGTGATGTGCTTCCTCGTAAACATGAATTAGAAAAGAGTAATGAAGAGCTGAAAGATTTCCTATTGCCTTTATTTATGATTTTAATGAATCTGAAGAATTGGTTTCGTTAGCTACACATGGAGATGATCAGCTTTATGTTGATCCAATGTTCGTTGAAATAAGTGATATTAGCTCACATTTTCTAGATTTGCAAATTGAGGAAAGTTGCAGTAACCATGAGGAACAAGATTTTCAGATATTGTCTTATCTCCAGCTAGAGCATCAGAAATATCCTCTTTCTTCTTGTGATATGTTGTTTCAAATCATGATAAGGAAGAAGATGTTGAAATTTGTGAAGGCTTGTTGTCTACTAAAATTTTATCTAGTTCTACTTTTCAGCAGACAGATGATCAGAAATGTGTGCATGTTGTGGTTGATACTAGTTATAAATCCGTTGATCAAAATTGCAGTGAAGATCAAAATTCCAAATTAGAATCTGCAGCAGATACTAACGACAACCCTTAGTTTTTTTATTTGTAGACACAGGAAGATTGCAACAGATATGGAGAGAAAGATGATGAGATGAAAATTCAGATTAGCAGTTCATCGTGCTTTCTTCTCAGACAGATATTAAGCAGTCTATATTTAGCATTAAGATTTCTAAGGGAAACGAGCAACTTGATTATTTTCAACTAATTGATTTAACGAATAAACAAGCAGGTTACAGGTTTGCTACAGGTTTTCATATGATAAATTGTAAAGGCTAAATGACTCCATGCCCAATACTAAAGGCACAAGGTCTTACAGGTTCTTGGAAACCTCGCAGTCTCCATCCCAGTTGTAGCCAGATGTTAGCGATCAAATAATTCATTCTGAAATTTATTTGAAAAATGATGCCTCATCTTGTGGGGGACTTTTGACTGCCTTCCCAAGATCTAAATGCATATCTGAAAGTACCATTGGAAATCTTAGGATGTCTAGTTGTCAATCGACTATTCAAGCATGTAAAACGGACAATCCACAGCTCAGAAATTTGATTTTTCCCAAGGCGGTTTTCATTAAAAAAATATGCGCTTTCACCAGCTCATTGGTTTTTCTCACAGTATAGTGAGCCAGTGAAAGCTTTCCTTTTCACCAGCTAAAGGGGTGGATTCAGGACAAAAGAGTCGGTGAAAGCGCATAAGAGTCCAGAAACGTTTTCTTTCTGCCTAGATCACGATTTTTGGCTTCCTGAACACATGGGAAAGGTGTTAAATGATGGTTAATAATTAGGAGAAGCTAGAATATCTTTCTCATTAAGTTTTAAAGACATGCGGTAAGGAAATAAAACCAAATGGCATGATTACTCTTGACAGAAATTGCCCAGTCATCAAAGACAGATTTCTGAATCTGTGATTTTCATAAGCAAATTGCCAAATAATGCTTCAGCTGTCAATTTTGACTTATGATGATAAGATTAGATCATATATGCTAAAGATTCATTTTGATTATGTTTATTTTAGGTATTTCAGATCCATTAAAATAAAATCTGAAATCTTGATGTAAAAGCTATAAAGCCACAAATTGTTGATGAACCAGAGGTTGGATTTTGGATATAGGAACTATACTATTCTGTAACAGACTTTTCATATGATAATACAGATCACAATTTTCTCTCTCTGTTGATATCAGATTTCCATCCTTTCTTCTGTACTTTATTTCAAGCTTGTTTTAACTTCTAACTGACTGTCATCTCATTAGTCAGTTCATAGGTTTGACTTAATAGTATTCTTCACTATATTATTTGACCCATCAAATCTGTGATTTTGGTTAATAAATATAGATTTCTTCGCTCATTTTAAAGCTATTATCTGATTATTGATCCTTGAGAGCATTGGTTCATTTGATTATTCATTTTGATTGTCAGGAGGTCATACTGGAGTTGAGTTATCCCATTGATCCACACATACAAAAACACAAAAACAAGTTTACTTTAAGTTACCAAGCATCTTTGACCTACAACCTCAAAGAGTTTCTTGGAGTCATAACACCTACTATGAACCTTCTGTAGTAACAAGTTAATCCCACAAAATATCTGACTTTTGACACATTTATGGGTGTTGGCCATCCTCTAATGTCTTCAATCTTCTTTGGATCTACTGCTATGCCCTGCTCTGAAATAATGTGGCCCAAGTAATGGATCTACTTTTGATAAAAAGAAAACTTAATCATCTTGGCATACAACTGATGTTCTCTTTGCACTTGCAATACCAGTCTTAAGTGATGTTCATGCTCCTCTTCAGACTTGGAATAGACAAGTATGTCATCCAAGAATACTATGACAAACTTATCCAAATAATTTATGAATATTCCATTCATAAAGCACATAAAGACAGTTGGTGCATTGGTCAGTCCAAATGGCACCACTACAAATTCATAATTCCCATACCTGGTTCTAAAGTCTATCTTATGAATGTCTTCTTCCTTGATCCTTACCTAATGGTATCCTAACCTCAAGTCAATCTTTGAAAATATCTTTGCTCCTCTTAGCTGATCAAAGAGGTCATCAATTCTGAGTAGATGATACTTGTTCTTTATAGTATACTTATTCAATTGTCGAAATTCAATACATAGCCTCAAGGTTCCATCCTTATTTTTGACAAAAAATATTGGTGCTCCCCAAGGTGAAACGCTTGGACGTATGTACCCTTTATTCAACAATTCCTCCAACTGCATTTGTAATTCTTTTATCTCTGGTGTGCTCATTATGTAAGGTGTTTTTGACACCAGGGCAGCTCTTGACACTAAATCAATTGAGAAATATATCTCCCTTCTTGGTGGCAACCCTGGTATTTCTTGGAATACATCTTCAAATTCCTATAGTACCGAGAAATCTTCAAGGCTTGGCCCCTTTGTATTTTCTAGCTCTTCCACATGAGCTGCATACAATTGACATCCTTTTCTAAGACATCTCTTCAGTTTTAAGGTTGAAATCTCCCTTATAGAGATGGGTCTTGGAACTCCTTTCACAGTGTTCTATTTTCCATCTCCATCAAGACAGGTAAATGTCTTGCTATGAAAATCTAGGACAACATGATGTTTTTCCAACCAATCCATTCCAATTAGAATATCATAAGACCCCAAGGGTATGATATTCATATCAACACTAGTATTCACACCATTAAGACTTATGGAACAACTTCTGACCATATCATGGATTCTCCTTTTGGTTCCAGTCGCTAACTGAACCAAACTTGATTTTCCAAGCTCACTTTTCTCCAAATGTAATCTATCCACTATTTTAGGATCAATGTAACAATGACTTGCTCCTGAATAAATTAAAATAGCAACAGGCTTATTTATGATCTTACCTTCCACCTCGATCATATTGGACTGGTATTCCTCTTGTCGATCATCTAAGGCTGCATAAATCCTTCCCATATCTTCGATTGTTGTAGCCTCTTGGACATTGTGCACAGTCTTTACTTTCTCCTTTCTATGTAGGCAATCCTTTTATAGGTGATCTTCCTTGCATCCCCAGCATTGGATTGGTGGTCTTCCCCTTTTTCCTAAGGAGTCTTCTTTCTTGGATTCACCCTTAGCATACTAATCTTGATGATTTCTATTAGGCTCGTTCCTATTGAAGGGAGGTTTGAATCCTTTCATCCTCTAATCAGACTTCTCCTTCTTCTTATCCTTCCAATATTTCTGTAGGGATTCTCTTCTCTGGCCTTACTCATACATCTATTTAGCCTTCCTAATGGCCTCAGTCAAGGTCTTGGGCTCATCATACCTAATATTTTCTTTATAAAAGGCTGGTAGTCCACTTAGAAAACGTTGTATTTTCACCTTCTCATCATTAATGAACCTGACATACTTTAACAACCCCAAGAACTTCTTCTTATATTATGCCATAGTCATGCTTCCCAGCCTGAGTTCAAAGAACTTTTTCATTTTCTTGTCATAGAAATGCTCTGAGAGGTACTCCTTCTGGAAGTACTTCTTGAACTGCTTCCAAGTGATCCTATTCTCATTAATATGTTCAACTTTCTTCAATTGATCCCACCACATTGCATCTTTTCCGTGTATATGGTAGATGGAAATCCTGGTTTCTAGGTTTGATGAATAGTTATACAATTGAAAATACCTCCCGAGTCCAAGCAACCATGCTTCGACATAATCTTCCCTTTCTTTTTCACCATTAAAGGAGGGTGGCTTAAGCTTCCTCAACTCTCCTTGCAAATTGTCCACTTCATGTCTCCTTCTTCGGTGCCTAACAAGAGACACCTCTGGACTACTTATGGAATCTTCCAATGCATAAAACTTTCTTGCCGAGTAAGGAGGTGAGTGGTGTCTATGAGTTCTGCTAGCACTTCTCGAATAACCATCTCTTCCATGATCATCTCTTCTTTCACGAAACCTGCCTTCTTCCCATTGCTCGGAGCCATTCCTTGTTTTCCTCTGCAATTGGTTTAAGCTCTGCAACACTCGAGCATTTATTTTGCTTTGTTCTCTCATCAAACTTTCATTGTTTTCCTTGTAGTTTTGCACTTCTATTTTCAGGTTTCTTATGGTTTCTATTAATGTTTCCTACTCTCCTCTTACCTTGCATCCATTGGAGTCTGTCTCTCCATTACCAACTTTGGTATTCTGGATTTCAACCTCTCTGTCATGGATGGAGGCTCCCTCGCCTTCTTCCATCTCTCCAATCTTCATTCCGAGCTGATATGTTTAATCTCTTAATTCTACAAAATGTGCAAGTGACCATTTTGTTAGAATTATGCATATAAAGAAACTTGCCAAACAATTCCACAAGTCCCTTTTTTTTTTCTTAGTTCATGAAGAATATATCCCCATTCTCCGCAAAATAACAGTGTCGTGTTATCCTTAGCTAATAAAAAAATTGAATTCTGCACAGACGCTTCTTTCAAACCACCTTTCTAGGTGACCACGACTCGAAACCGTGACTAAATCCTTCCTTAGCATTTTTTTGTCTTGAAAACAACAATTCATTCATTAACCCTTCTTCCCTCAGCTCTCAACTGCATGTGACCACAGTCATGACCCTACGCTTAGATGAACTAGCGCTTATCCAGAACTTCGGGACTTTGAAGGATCTCACACCAGAACACTTCAAAACACCCGAATGTTGAACTGCAAACTCCCGAACCGTCATTCTTCGGAGCTTTACTACTTCGACACTCTGAAGCTTCGGGACTTTGGAGAACTTCTCAGCATAACACAACACATTTCCCGAACACCGAACTTTCAAACAGGTGTTCCCCAGAGCCTCAAGACTCTAGTACTTAGAAACTTTAGACTTTGGGAGATCTGCTAACGTAACACCTTATTTCTCCCAAATGTCAAACTGGCAAACTCCTGGAGAGGCTCTTCGGAGCTTTGTGCTTTGGAGGTCTTCTTAGCACTACACACCAGGGGTGCTACGTGTCAAAATATGGAGATGACACGTGGCCCAATCAACAAGTTACATGTGGCTTCAAGTCATGGTTGGATTACACCAGTGACCTCTAAAACCAACAATACCATAGCCACTCTTCAGTAGTTCATTTTCCTTTCCCCAAGCCAAGATACGGATGAGGAAAGATGAATGGGTGACGGAAATGAATGGAGTGAGATCTCCACACAAGGTGAGAAATAGTGAACAATCCAGTGAATGAATGTGTTAGGGAAGAGTGAGGCAAACAACAATAGAGTGAGGATGAGAAGACGAAAGAGATAGAGAGACAGAGAATGAACCAACGAATGGATGAGCCAACCCCCCCAACAGACCAGGGGTGGGTTTAATAAATTCGTGGGGAATCAAGAACCTCTTGGACTCCCTCCCAAGAAGCTCACGTAATTGATCCACTCCCTTAGACAAAAAGGGTAATCAAAATAGGAAATAAACATTTAGCCCCTCAAGCCCCCTCTCTTATAGAATCATAGCCCCCTATAACTCTACTCCTTATCAGTCTGGCATCCAATGATGTATTTATTATTAATAATTATTAAAACATTACATTTCTTGGGCACACTAGCCTTTTAATAATTGTTTGGGCACTCTGGCCTCTTAGCAGTGTAACAATACATTATTTAAAATGGGGGCTCAAAACCCAGGGTGTTACAGGTGAGTACATAGAGAAGGTGTTGGAGAGGTTTAGAATGCAAAATGCAAAACCAGTTAGTACACCTTTGGCCAACCATTTAAAATTAACCAAAGAAATGTGTCCCAAGACACAAGAGGATATAGAATACATGTCCAGGGTCCCTTCTTCATCAACAGTTGGTAGCTTGATGTATGCGATGGTTTGCACAAGACCAAATATTGCACATGAAGTGGAATTTGTGAGTAGGTATATGAACAATCCAGGTAAAGAACATTGGGAGGTAGTAAAGTGGATTCTCGGGTATTTGAAAGGTGTTGCTACTCATGCATTATGTTTTGGAGGTTTAGACATTGTTCTACAAGGATATGTTGATTCAGATATGGCAGGTGATAAAGATAGAAGGAGGAGCACCACAAGTTATGTTTTTATTGTAGGTGGAACACCAATAAGTTGGATTTTGAAACTGCAAAAGGTTGTTTCACTTTCAACAACAGAGGCAGAGTATGTTGTTGCTACAAAGGCTAGTAAAGAGATGATTTGGTTACAGAGGTTTATGGAGGAAATGGGAAAGAAGCAATAGAATAGCAAGTTTTACTGTGATAGCGAGAATTCCATTCATCTTGCAAAGAACTCGACCTTCCATTATAAGACTAAGCATATACAGCTTAGGTACCATTTCATACTATCCGTCTTGGACATTTGAAGTTGGAAAAGATACACATTGTTGTTCCACAGTCTGTAGTTTAAGGCTTATAAAGTACAATGTCTAGGCATCCGAAAGTGAGTAAAGAATAAAAAAAAAAGGGGGCAGTATCAACCTTCAGGAAAGGAAGCTAAGGTTGATTTCTAGGTTGTCGTTGTCTCGCTTCCAACTGTTCCTGGATGCTTATATCCCATTCAATCACGGCCCATGAGCGTTCAAGTTCTACCCGGGTGGTGGTTGTTTTAAGTATGGTATCGAAAAGGTTCAAAGCGATATGGGTTTGGTCCGACAAGTCGGGTTCAACATTAGGTTGTCTTGCAACGAGGACAGTCATAGAGGAATAGGAAAATTAAAGGAGAGTTCGAGGTTTTTTATGCTGTATCAATTTGATCGTATAAAAGAGAACTTTTGAATCCGATATTGAAGATAAAGTGCAAACCAAAGGCCTTTTCCCGTAACTGAGTTATCTTTTAAATAAATGATGTGTGAAATGTGAGAAAAACATTAAGTTGTCTATAATGAGAGGCTCCTATCAAGGGAGAATCTCACCTTGTAAATAGAAGAAGAAAAAGATAAGAAGAAATCTGACAAAGCATAAAATATGAAGATCTAAAGAGTTCGCATGCCTTGTACCTGCTAATAGAAGATACAGAGGAAAAGATGTAAACGATATGGACAACTAAAAATTGATCACCACAGTAGAGGTTTTACTAAATTGCAGTGAAACATTCATCAAACATGTATATGCGAACTGAAATTGAATATGAAATCACAGAGGAAACAAACTCATAACACAGTCTTGATGGAATCCGGACTCTTCGGATTGCTTTGTATTAATTTTCAAAAGGAGAGAGTCTCTATTACAATCGACCAAAAAAGGTCCAGCCTCTTTTCTTTCTTCTAATTTCATATTTATACAAACTTCTACATGCTAGAATCTCAATCGTTCCAGTAGTTTTTTCGATTACAAAAAGGAGATTTATGCGTTTCAATTCTTTGTCTTTGTCCTCTTTCGAGCGGATGGAGCACCTTCCTTTCTTTAAACTTTGGGTTCTAAAAATAGAACAAGCAAACACATGTCATTATTTGGTACCCGAAAACTGCCCCTTCGTCTGTTGTGTGCAAGTGATGCACCTCTCCACCAACTGGGTTATCAACTTGGAAGGTTCTGCTTGGTTGTTTGCCTTGAAGGTGTAACAATCCTTCGCTAACTGTGGCAACCTTCCTCCTACTTGTCGATATTCAGTGGTGATAGAACATAACAGTACACTTGGCTTTATTAGCCACTCATCCACTTGGACTATATATGTCTGGGTTACCTGTGTTATTTCAACCTGCTCTCTTTCCTCATTCTCCTTGATGTTGAGAAGGTGCTTGGCTATATCCACCTGGCCCAGTGTCTCGGTGTTGCTTTCACTATCAAGACCCAACAAACTTTCATCTGTCACCCCGAGAGTTTCTTCACAAAAGTTTCTTATCTCTTTAGCTCGCTCTCTGCTCTTTGATATATTTCATTCCCATGCCTTCAATAAGATGTTACCTCTGGTATGCTCTGGGATGGAGAGCTACCCATTTCCTTTTTCGTCGTGGCTATAACAGCCTCTTGGAAAATGACTTGAGCCACCCCAGCTTCTCTTTCTCTCAAGGAGATGTCTTCCAGCACTTGATCAATGATTTGGAAGAGGTTTTGAATGGTCTCCACTTTAGCAAGTAAATCTTGTTGAGCTGCCGACACTCTTTTTCGAATTTCTATGGCTTGGGATTGGAATATCCCGATATCTATCACCTGGCTTTCGGCGAAATTTAATTTGGCCTGTAATTTCCCTATCAATTCCTCTTGTTGGCTTATCTGTGATTGGCTGGTCTGGGCCGCCTGCTGTGTTTGTTCGAGATCAGATTTGAGTCGTTCGATTTCCTTTTGATCAGTTGCTCTAGCTTGCTCTATACATGTGTTCACCTAATCTCTGGCAACTACGTCTGTTGTAGCCATCTTAGCCTCCAAAGTTTTGATCAAGCGGTTTTTCCTCTTCAACTGTTCTTTTAGGGACTCGACAAAATATTGGTTGGCTGTAGCAAAATCCCCCAACGTCCCTGCTATCTGATTTGCAAATTCCTCTTTTTTCATGGGTCTCCCATCAGCAAGGATTTTAAATTTCCTAGCTATCGTGCCTGCTTCTTGATAAAGTTCTTGTTTCACGACGACCTTTCTCTTCTTATCAAAGAAAAATTCGTTCAGAGGCAACTCTTACACAGTTATGGGCATTAGTTCTTCATCGAAAATTCATCCTCCGTCTGGGATCCCCTTTGTGGACTGTAGGGGAGTAACAAAAATGATGATTTCCCTGGGGTAACAACCGAGGCTGGCTTGCTTGGAGGATTGGGGATCTCAGCTTCTTGTTTCGGGCCCCCGGTTTGCTTCTTCTTTTCTTGGTGTTCCTCTTGGTCAGGTCCTAAATCTTTGGAGCCCTTGGCTTCCATTTGTTGTACATCTGCAGTTGGTGGGTTCTTACAATGTAAGACTGGGGGAAGGCAGCTCCATCGGTGTTCCTGAATTTTGAAGAAATCAACCATCTCCTCGAGCGACAGGGTTTGAATCCGACTTAGGACCTTGGCATAGGATCTCGCCCCTCGGAAGATGTCGTCATGAGGAGAATACTCATGTTCATACCTTTTAAGGTCACAACTCGCCATGTGATTACCCGCGATTCTGTGTGGGTCATGCTTCTTGAACTCAATGTGGACCAATTTAATATCCTCCAAATTTGTCACCTCGGCTTTTGCGTGTCCAAAATCTAATAAAGAATATGTATTCAAATGAATGGGGAAGGGCAGCCATACCTTCTTCGAAAATCCTCTAAGCTCTTTGCTTATGCCACCAATCACAGTTTGCCTAGCGATTTTGCGACAAACCAACCTATCAGGTATGAATAATGGTAGAGCATAGGCAGGAACAGAGGTGCCGAAAACCCTGATGTATGAAAAATTTGCTTCTATGTACCAGTCGGCCACGTTGCTCAAGTTGGTGGTGATGCTATCTAAAATCCTGGGCGGTGGGTTGCCGAAGATGGAGACATGCATTGGTACCATTACCCAATTAAAAATTTTGTATATGAATTATGTGGCCTTATATTCCCAAAGTTTTGAGTGGTAGACATGGATAGGCTCAGCCTCAGATGGAGTCCAGATCCATCTCATTAGAGGGAAAGGCATCATGAAACAAACAACATCCATGATGTAGGCAGACATAAAAAATGAAGCGGCCTTCCCACTCACCCTCTGCATCCGATATTCGGTAATCCGGCTAGTTAAACTGTCTGACAACAATTTGGCCCAATCGAAGGAACGGCCTTCAACGACTGTATGAATTAGAGGCACCCACGGGAGAAAAAAATGTGTGGTGTCCTCCTTCCTATACAACCTACAGGTCATCATTGCTATATATTTGAATTGTAGTTCCAAGGAAGAGATTGAATAAACTTTGTTACCATCTGCCCTGAACTTTGCGGGTTGTGAGACCCAATCCTTGATCAGATCAGACAAGTTTTTGCCGTATTGCTCGCATTCTTTCCGCTTAAAACCTTCCAGAAACTCGGCATTGTGTGAGAATTTTGGTGTGGGTGACAATTGGTACATCGCCTGCTGGTCTGAAGGTCCCAATGGTCACCTTCTGCTCACTGATAATAGTTCTGGTTGGGATATCCACATGATCTAGTGCCCATCGGATCATATCATAATAGGGAAGGAGTCGTGGCTTGGCCGCTATCTTATGCATCTCTGCGTGAACGACGATTTTGTATTTGGTGGCCAAATCATCCTTCTCATTATCGATGGAATCATCTGAACAGTTCACCAATTCAGATTAAAGAACCTCGGAGATGTATGACCAGGTTCTGACAGAATCAATACTTCAGGGTGAAGTATCGGAAACAGTATTTGAGCCTTGCCCTGAACTCTCAGCAATCGCCTTGGACACTTTTCATGGGGCCATGATAGAGGACTCTGACTTAGCTCTCCTATAGTAAAAATGTGGGCACATACATAAATTAGCCTGATGAGAAAAGCTTCTTTGCGCAAGATAGAAATGAAATTTGAAACAATGAGAGAAAGAACTCTATATCTCGACCATTTAAAACCCTGACATCCTTATCAACAAAATGGTCAAATCATTTTTAGAGAAAGATTTAGCAATAAAAACAATATCTTTACCTATCACTTCACCTCATTTCAAATAAATGCCATAAATTTTGATGAGTCGTGACATAAGTTAGTGCAAAAAACATTTAAATTTAACCCGTAGATGGTGCGTGTTACTATTTGTATTAATGCACTGATTAATCTGGCTTAGCTTCTTTAATTAGGTTTTCTTTAAACTTTAATCACCCTTTTCGGCATTCGTCGTATAGGGAGATTTCACTCTTATCCTTCGAGCCCTTAAATACTGAGATCGCGATGACGCGATCTAGTTAAGCAAAAACGTGATCCAGATTAAGTGCTTAATTAATCAGTGTTTAATTAATATCATGATTTCGCGACTCGGGGCTATGAAGGTATAGTTTCTTGGAAGAGTGAAAGCAGAGTCGCGAAACCCCGACATTGTTTAACTACGGTTTAAAATGACTTACCCCTGACACTAACCCGGGTGACTTTTGAAACTATCTCGCAACTTCTCCTATCGGAGTTATGACGGTAAGATTTTGGGGAGAGCGATCACCGAGACGTGAAATCCCGATAGCACTTAACTAAGGTTTAAGGAACTTTACTCTCGACGCTAACCTGGGTAAGCTTTCAAGGTTGTCTCGCGACTTCGCGCATCGGGGCTTGGAAACCGTGTGACTTGTAACTCCCGAAGCGCGATATCCCGAGGTATAAAAAAGTGAAAAATCTCATTTAACGGTTAAATTGTAATGGCTTAGGAGTACAACGGTCATCGCCACTTCACATATCATGACTACTGAGATTTTCAGTGGATAAAGGTCACAAAGTAAAGGACAACTTAAAGGCCAACCATTGATTTTAAGAATTACATTTAAACCAGTTGAGAAAGGCGGCTCCAACAAACATTATCCAGAATGTTGCAGACATGTTAACAAAGGGAGTAACAGGGAGAAATTGAGTTCCTTCTCAGTCTCAGTTGGTCTTCAAGCCTAAAGGTGAAGATGAGAAATTTTCCAGGTCCAAGGTGGAGTATAGTCCAACAGGTACAACAACAGTGGAGTTGTTGTGATCAGTCTCCAAGTGGAAGATTATTGGTTGTGGGGCCTAATTATCTTCCTATTTCATAGGTCTTTGTTTTGATTCGTGTTTATACCCCATGAAGATTGTACACCCCGAAATATTGTACACCCTTCCACGCGTGGTGGTCGCAGGGGGGGCTTGCCTATATTTATGTTGTTGATATATATTATTGTTTACTTATTAAATTAGGGACAACAAGGTTAACTTATTGGTCCACCTAACATATTACATGCATACTTGGGTTTTCTTGTGTCTCGGATAGGTATAATAACCCTTTGTAGGTACTTATACCTCTTGGAAACCATTGGATACCACCAATACTCTTCCCCAAGACTTTCTGCACTTAGTATCTTGACCTAGGGGCTACATTATCATTATCCCACTTTTTGTTTAATTTCCCCCTAAGGTCACTGGGATTCCCCCATTGAGGTGATTACTTCATCTCTAAAGTGACGGGAATGCATGCCTAAGGTGACAATGGGTAGGTGTTCTCTTAGTTTTCACCAAATTGTGGTTTGGGTCGGGCTTTTCCCAACCTACAACTTGTGCGATAACATTTTGGCGTCGTTGTTGAGGATGATTTTGAATCCTCTTCCGAACCCTAATGACACTTTGGCAAGCTATCCCAAAGTATTTCCCTATATTTCATGGTGACTCCACCTAAAGGACTTTCCCTTTCCACCTTTGATGAACTCTTCTTGAAGCTCATCTGGCGACTCCACCTTCCCAAGAATCCACATTTCCATTTCTTCCCTTTTTCATCCTTTCATGAGCCTTGACCTCATCTGGCAACTCCATTGAGGTAGTTTTTCAGTCAATGGAATCATGGCACTGTGGGATGAACCCTCATCCAAAAATTATCATGCCTCGAGAAAGGAACTTTTACATATGGAAAAGGAAAAGGCTACTAATGAAATGTTGAATCGTATAAAATAATTATTTCAAAAATCTGGCGAAGAACTAGCCCTTGAGGATGAAGAAATGTTTGAAGGATGGATATATGAATAAAGCCACCAAGAAGATATCGATGAATATTTGAATGATACATTTGATGAAGATGAAGTGCTCATATATGCCCTTCCATTTGATGAAGGCATCCAGGCCTTTGTTCCTCCTGCACATCAAGAAGAGAACATGATGAGTTTTTATCCTTTTGAAGATCTTGATGACACTTTATTCCATGAATTTGGAAATGGAGAAGTATTAGAGGAACCCTTGGATGCAATAGATCCTTTTTGGAAAACACAAACAAAGCATCATGCACTAACGATCAAGCCCCTCATGATGAAGAGGCGATGGAGGGGCATGTTCATAAAGAGAAAGAAGAATCATGATGAATTGCAACATGTTGAGACATCGTTATCTTTGCTCTCACTTGATGAAGGTGAGGTTGTCCAACCTTGCTTTCTTCCTGCGCATGAAGTTGAAGAAGCAATTAGTCCCAATGGTGAAGAAATTGAAGATCCAGTTGAATCCACCCTGGCCCTTGTTCTTCCTGCACACAAAGACAAAGAGATGGTCACTTTTAGTCACACTCATGGTTTTGTGAAAGAAATCGTGGATATGGTTGATGAGCATATAGACACTTTCATATAGACTGGGAGATGTACATGGGATTTTGGTCGTTTCATTTTTTATAGAGACCCCATTTACGGCATTGAGGGTAGCTCTCAACACCACAACAAAACAGGCCATTAGCGCCAGAATTTAGTGTATTTAAGTGCATAAATTGGGCTCAATGGTGGGCACAAAACCCGACGCCAAATGGCATGCTAAATTGGGCACCAGGATTAGCGTCAGGTTTAGCGCCTAGTTTTTCTCCTAAAATAGCTCCTAAAATAGTGCCTAAATTGGTAGTTTTTCTCCCAATCATGCTTCTTGTTTTGCTTCTAGTATAGCATCGAAAATAGCTTATGGTTTGGATTCCAAATGTACACCAAGATTTGCTTCCATTATTGTGGTTTTTTTTTTCTTCTAAAATGGCTTCCATGATTGAGTCTTTTGTTGCTTCTAAAATTGCTTCCATTTTTACTTCTTTGTTTGCTACCTGAATTGCTTCTTTTTTTGCTTCCTAGGTAGCACCAAGATTGCTTATGGTTTTGCTTCCATTGTTGCTTCCAAAAATGCTTCTTTTGTTGCTTATGAAGTACCACCAGGTTTTGCTCCTTAATTGGCATCGAATTTTGTTTCCAAAATTGCTTCCTTGTTAGCTCCATGGTTTGCTTCCTTTTAGTTCCAAGGTTTGCTTCCTTTATAGCACTTGGTTTCGCTTCTTTTTTAGGTCCAGGGTTTGCTTCCTTTTAGTGTTGGGATTTGCTTCCTAATTAGCATCCAGTTTTGTTTCTTGTTAAGCAACCAATTTAGCTTCCTACTTAGATCCAGAAATAGCTCCAAGTATGGCTTCCAATTTAATATCAAGTTTTACTTCCATTCTAGAGACACATTTTGCTTCCATTTTAACAACTCATGTTGCTTCATTTATAGCTTCCATTTATTAATTTAATATTTTTTATTTCAATTTAATTAGTTAAATATATCATGCCTCTTTAAAAACTTATATTATTGTGGAGTAAGTCATATTGCATTTGAAGTATTTTATACGATAGTTTTTATAAAGAATTTTTAGGGAAATGGACATCCAATATACAAACTAACAACATCATTATACTTATTAAATCTCCATCTAAATAAAATCTACAACATACAATACATATAAAATAACAAGATAATGATTTTCATTTTTTTTGTAAATAAAAATATTTTATTACCTTGCCTTAGAAAAAAACATACATGTTTGAGTGTACACTATAGCACGCCAGTTGTTCTGCCACCGCAGTGGAAACCAGAACGCGTGGACAAGATGATTATTCATTGTTCCAAAACTTTAAGAAAAATAAACAATTGTCGACATACAGACATGGGGACTTTCCACCTATTCTGCCACAAGCATGGAAACCAGAACAGGTGGTGGTCTGAGTGCCCCGACCACCTATCGAACCAGAACCAGAGACCATGGTGTGCAAAAAATCAAAAACCTTAGCAATTAAACCAGAGAAAAAACTTGTGAAAGTACTAGAATGGGGAAAACCTGGGCGTTCATCTTGGGGAAATTAGAAGATGAAAAGTCTAGCAACAAGTCGGACATCTACGCTTCTCAGGCTCGCTTGACAAGGAGTCATACAGGACGTCCAAACGCTTATTGAAGATGCTCTAGCGGTTTTGTTTCTCTTCCAGGTCCTTTCACATCTCGAAGATCAAGACCAGGTGGTATTCCGTAAATCTACAAGAGATGGGAGTTGGGTGAGCCTGTTCATCATCTTCATCATCACAAGTTCATTCATCATCAGGGTCTTCATCCATGGTAGCAGCGACGAATTCGTTTGCAGTGGTGGAATCCGTGGCAGGGTCCTCGTCCATGGTAGCGGCCAAATTCTATCCCGAGTGTTCCTTCGGAGGCGATACTTCTTCTTCCACAATGCAGCCCGTCTCAACTAGCTCTTGGAAAGAGGTGGTGGTGCAGGTGGCAAGTCGGTGCTCGAAGGCGGTTGAGGACACGAAAGGAAAAATTTCCTCCCAATTGGGCATAATTTCTTCTTTCACTGGGCACCCGCCATGGAGACCTTATGTACTGGAAGGACAGATCTCTGGTTGATCATTTTCAAACCAATTATGACCAAAAGAACCTGGGTGGTCCGAGCTGCCTAGTATGAGAGCTAGAGAGGCTGGTCCCGAGAATTTGTGTCTGCCAAACCAGTTGTAATAGGTTGGCCCTCGTCGAGGCTTACATCTCTCGTGAGGCATGGCTGAGCAGAGCACCGAGCAGACGAAAACACCATTGGTGCGAGCTAAGGCGTGGAGCAGAACAAGCAAAATGATACTATGAATAACGCCCAAATGCCCAATATAGAACTCCTCATAGGATGAAAATACCATGAGGATGGATTTGATGGCTCTGGTAGCCATTAGTGCAGGAGTAATGGAAATTATTGGTTTCGTACTGATGTCGAGGAGCCGAGTCTGGGTCTCCATTAAGGCCCAGCGCACTAAACCTTGGCACTCATGCAAACTAACCATCTCAACTTGACAGGGGAGGAGGGTGGCGGTGAGGGGGATTTAAGTGCCCTCATATTCGCCCCATCCAATGACGCGTGTAGTCCATGTGTCACCCCATCCGGGGAACAAGAATATGCTTATAACATGATCATCATCTATAATTAAAACAAGTGAGTCAAATATACCAATATTAGATAAGTATCATATCAAACAACTCATATATTAAGAAAAAAAAATAGATATCTCATTTGGAATGTATATCATAACATTTATGGAGATCTTAAAAAAATTAGATATCGCATTTCAAATTTTGTCATATCATTCATGAAGAAATTTAATTGAATTTGACAACATCCATCCTGAGTAGTAAAGTAAAATCATCATACGTAATAAATATCCATTCAAAAATCATCTACTACTTCCAATATATATATATATATATATATATATATATATATATATATATATTAACAAGTCAATACTGATAAGATCATTATCATATATAACTAAAATAAGTGAAATTCAAATATGTTAATAGATCAATAACATCTCAAAATGATACATGGACAACAATTGACATAAGTCAAAATGATACATGTCCAAATGATATAAGTGAAAATGATAAATGATATAACTCAAAATGATACATGTCAAAATGATACAAGTCAAGATGATACATGTCCAAATGATATAAGTCAAAATGATACAACTCAATAATATGGTATTGCAGGTGAAAATGATACATATGATAGTAAACATGAAAAGAGGCATCATAACAATATATCAACAATGATCCATGATGGGTTCTATATGATCAATGTCATTGGCTACTACCAACAACTGGCTCATCATCACCATCACTATCATGATCATCATCTATGTGATCATCATTCTCGTCTGCCTCGATGTCTTCTGCATATGCCTCATCATTATCATCTCCGATGTTTGTATCAGAACCATTACAATCTAGATCTATCTCATGAGGATTAACTAGATCTTCCGGAAGACTCGTGTTCTAAAAAAAAAAAACATTCAAAATGAAAAGGTATTATTTATTTCACGCAATAATTAATTTTTGTGTTATATTTATAATATTACAACATATGAGATGAAACCATAATCATATTACATCATATCAAAGTGCACATACCATAATAAAATTTCAAATAGGTTACAGACAATGTGTCATTCCAATTATTATCTCTTTGGCTATACGCATGCAAAATGGCTCTCAAAGATCAAAATTCTCTCCCAATTGGTGCTTGGACTAGGGCCTTCAACATTTTTCTCAGCCTTTGGATCTCAACGACTCCATCTCATTCCTCCACGTCTGACGCAAGGCAAACTCCCAGGCAGATAGAATAACTAATGAAATCTTCAAGGATAATGTTGACCTACATGAACTTACCATAGAGGATTTCTCCAATCACTCCTTTAGGTAGTTCTATATCGACATGGCGCTCAAGGAATCCACTACCCCAGATGTGGGTGACCACACGGTGGCCTCCACCTCATACCCTAGCATGCATCGCGATGACCATATGCATGCCACCTCACCCCCCCTCATGTGCCTTAACTACCCTCCCCCTGAGATGAGGCACATTCACTTCCCCCATGGCCCATGCCTTTCACCCGCGCACTCCCTGTACTTACCTACAACTCCCATGCTCCAACAATATGGTGACCATAATGGCGTTAGACGTGACCCCCCTCCATCCTCGTGCTCTTCCCCCGTCCACCTGTGTTCACTCCCCTCATTCTCACCTTTCCTCCCTTGCAAACGATCTTGCAGCGCTCCTTAGATGACGTCCCTCTGCTCTGATCGCAAAGTGGTGGCTTTCCTCTGCGCTCAGTTTTCCCAATTTCTCACCCGTGCATCCTCATCGGCGCACCAACCCCACCCTAGGGCAAAGTGGTCGTGGCAGGCAAACCTCCACAACTCCTCACCTTCCCTTCTTGTCCAACCAGGATGGCTTTGATCGCTCTATTTCAGGATCCTTACAACAATTTCTTGATGCTTGGGAAGAAGAGATCTATGGCTCCCTCCCGGCATCTCATCGCACCTCCAGGCATCGACGAAGCTACTGGGTGGTGAAAAATATCCTCACCCACGCCCTCCTCAGCCTCCCTGGTGTCTTTCTTCCTATCCCTTCTAGCTCACCTCACTCACCCCACTCAGATATTCCTACAGACCCATGTCGATCTGAGCTCGCATCTAACAAAGGGATACAAGCACAGTCTGACAAAAGACTTCTCGAAGAAAACCTTTGAATGTAGTTATCAGATCACACTCCTGAGAGTCGGGCACTGATCTGAGTATAAAAGAGATCAATTT